>JACCIB010001123.1:0-55141 GCA_018906965.1 Philotrypesis tridentata | reverse complement strand
CACACGTCCGCCGGTGGACCGTCCGCCGTTGGGGGGCCTAGGGGGGTGTTGTCTCGTCGAACTCGTCGACGCGGCAGCTCAATCGTGGAGAACACGTCGTCCACGGTGAGCTGTCGGGGTCCTCTCGAGCGCCGAGAGCGGCTGCGGCTTCGTTGGCGGACGGGTCCTCCCTCCTGGGGCACCGGGGTATTGGGCTGTGTGGCCTCCAAGTCCTCCGGCTCCAAGCCCAAGTCCCAGGCGAGCAGGTGGTCTGCCGGCGTCGTGTCGCCCTGTATTGGGACGAACCGGGGCGGCTGCAGAGGTCTTTTAAAGGGCCCTACGGACGCGCGGGGCTTCTCGACTGTCTCGCGGGGTCCGGACTGACCAGTCTGGCTGTGCAGGGTTGAGGGGGGTGGCCCCAGTCTGGCCGATAGGGGTCTAGTTCGGGGTGGCGTCTCCGCCTGTTGCGACGGCCCCACCGCCCCGAGAATCGGCTCTTCGGGTTCTGCGGATGGAGCTCGGCGCGGTGCGGAGGCGTCAACCCTTCCCCAGCCAGCCATGGCCAGACTGGGTGTGTCTCGCTCACGCGCCTCGTCTGGCTGTATACCTGGCTGCGAGGTGGCCGTGCTCACGGGAGTCGAGAGTGACTCCAGAGCCGGTCTCCTCAGCGGCAAAGACCTCGGCCTTTGGATAGCCCCTGTGGCCGGTGTTAGGATCAGCGGTCCTGCACTGGTCCACAGAAAGGGCTGCCTGGGCGGGGTCTTCGGGGGAGACTGCCGGTTCTGGCGGTCCTCCGTGGGAGTGGTGGTGGCGCCGGTGGGCGTCGTGGGGCGGCCGACTTCCTGGAGCAGTTCTTTTTCTTCGGCCTCGGTGATGCAGCAGTTCATAGGACTGTCTGCCTGCTGGGGTCGGGGAGGTTCTTCCTCCAGGTGGTCGGTAGCCGCCACCTCTTCGGCGTTGCTGCTGGTCTCCACGGCCGCTCGAGCGTTCGTCAGGCGGAGGTGCGCCGCTCTCGCCATGCGCTCTCGCCTCACCTCGATCTCGAATTGCGAGGGAGGCAGGAAGTCGGAGATGTTCTCCGGTTCCTCGTCTCCCCAGCTCCTCTTCTCCGGCTGTTGTGGGTTGTCCATGTCTAAAATGAAACTGATTTTAGTATGTTTCTTTGAGACAATTGGGGATGGTTTTTCCATGCCCCAGGTACTTACGGAGGGTTTGGGAGATCTCGTGTAGCACATGCAGGCACTTACTTGTGATATCGCGGTAGATTGAGGATCAGGTGAGTTAGTTGGGGGTTGCCTAGGGGCTATGTACCTTCTCAGGTCACTCACGTGCACCTTGGCAACTTTACGGCTTTTACCTTCGAGAGGTTCCAAAATATAGACAAGGGGGGATTTCTTTTGGGTGATGGTAAAGGGGCCGTCGTATTTCGGGGCGAGTTTAGCGGAGAACTTCTCATTGCCCTTTCACAGGGGATGAGATTTCCTCATTACTAGGTCTCCTACCTGGAATTCTACAACTTTTCTCCCTTTATTGTACCGTTTACCTTGTTTGTCCCGTTCGTCGTCGATGTATCTGGCTACCAAGTCTCGTAAGGCGTCTAGTCTTTTCATCTTGTTCTCCCACACGGCCGGGTCCAATCTTATCTTTTTCGAGCCCGCCTCCCATTCTGCCCTTAGGCTTTTCACCGGTGTCGGGTGTCGGCCGTAGATTAGGAATGCGGATGAGGTTTTCAAGGTAGATTGTCTGGCTGTGTTGATCGCGTGTCTTTGTTCGTGTAGATGTTTTTCCCAATGACTATGGTTAGTAGCGTAGGACGAGATCATTGTCTTAAGTGTGCGGTTACTCCTTTCTACCATAATCAATAATCACTGGTTTGCTTGTGGATGATAAGGTGGAGTCGTCACGTGCTTCACCCCATACTGCTCCAATGTCTCCGCTAAGTATTTGTTGATGAACTCTGTTCCATTGTCGGTCAGAAAATACTCTGGCGTTTCCCATCTGAACAAAATTAATTCCTCAAATGGTCTGGCGATGGTTTTTCCAGTGGCCTGGCGTAACGGGTAGACTTCTATCCAGCGTGAGAAAAGATCATGGAATACTACCAAATACTTATTCTGGCTGGAGCTTTTGCGGAATTCCATTACGTCAGCGGCTACCACTGCCCACGGTCTCTCTACCAGCCGTTTACCAATTAGTCCTTGAGGAGCTTGTTGTGAGATTTTGTAAGCCTGGCAAGTCTGGCAGCTTTTAATGAATTTGCACACGTCTTGGAACAATCCGGGCCAAAAATACTCTCTAGCGATCCGGTCGTATGTCTTCTCGATGCCTAGATGTCCGGCGGATATTTCCGCGTGTGCGGTAGTCAACACTCGCTCCCGCAATTCCCGCAAAGAGCATCGGATCTTCTTTGTGTCGATACAGCTTATCGTTCTCGATGCGCCACTCTAGGTAATGCGAGGGATTCTATTCGACGTCGTTCTTCCGTCTTATGTACCATTTGTCTTCTATAGTCGTTGTGGCCGCTACTTCTGGCTCGATCATTCTGGATAAGGCGTCGGGGACGACATGATTCGTGCCGCTTCGATGGACTATATCGAAGTCCCATTGCTGGATTTCGATTGACCATCTAGCTAGTCGTCCTTTCGGCTCTTTAAGAGACCTGAGCCAGCGTAGTGCACTATGGTCGGTGATCACCGTAAAGTGGTATCCTTCTACGTAAGGTCGCAGTTTTTGGATCGACCAGATGAGAGCCAGGCATTCTTTCTCGGTGGTCGTATAGTTTGTTTCAGGAGCTGTTAAAACTCGACTGACCTAAGCTATAGGATGTTCTCCGTCGTACTCCTGTGTGAGAACGGCTCCAACTGCGTAATTGCTCGCATCGCACTGGATCGTAAAAGGTCTCGAAAAATCTGGTCTGGCTAAAACTGGCGCATTCGTCAAGGATATTTTCAACTTCTCGAAGGCTTCTTGCTGTTCTTCTCCCCATTTCCAGTTCTTCTGGTCTCGAAGGAGACGAGTAAGAGGCACTTTTATTTCAGACTCATTTTCTAGGAATCTCGAGTACCATCCAAACATTCCTAGCACTCTACGTAACTCTGTCAAGTCTTTGGAACTGGACACCTCAAGATTGGTTCGACTTTGGCGGGGTCAGTTCTTAGTCCGTCTCTATCCAGGATGAATCCTAGGTATCTTATCTCTTTCACACAAAACTCGCATTTCTTCGGGTTGATACTTAATCCGGCTGAGATTAGCTTTGTGAGTACATGTCTGACTCGGTGTTTATGTTCTTCGAGCGTGTCGGTTGCAATGACGATGTCGTCGAGGTAGCCAAAGACGTTCGGAGAGTCCTCAGGGTCGAATAAAACGTCAACCAGCCTCTGCAGATTACTGGGAGCGTTGCATAACCCAAAAGGCATGCGTTTAAACTGCCACAACCCGTATCCGGGCACGGCGAAAGCAGTATACTTCTTACTACTTTCTTCCATTTTCACTTGGAAGTATGCCTGCTTCAAATCTATTTTACTTAGGTATCTGGCGGCTCGCAATCGGTCTAAGATCATGTCCATCTGTGGTAAGGGATAACTGTCTTTCTTGGTTACCTTATTCAATTCTATGTAGTTCACGCAAAACCTTTCCGTACCGTCTGGCTTTGGTACTAACAGTGGTTGGCTGCAATAATCACTGGCTGATCTCTCGATTATCCCTAAACGCCTCAATTCGATTGCTGCCTTTTGAATTTCCTCAATCTTCCGAGGTGATCTCCTTCTTGCTTTGCACCTTATGGGTGTAGGGTCAGTGACGAGAATGTGATGTTCTGTTAAGTCGGTGTAGTCTAATTCTCTACCGGAATTTTCTGGTAAGATACCGGCGACCAGCTGCTCGATCTCCTGTCTTTCTTCGTCGCTGAGTTCGGATATACCGGCGCTCTCGGCGATAATGACCGATGGGGATCTGGCTGTTGGTCTGTCGAATTCTCTCTATTTTCCTTCATTAGCTCGCCACCATCCTTTGTAGCTTGAGTCTATTTTGAATGTGTCGCAGAAGTCTTTGCCCAATATCATTTCATGTCTAACATCTTTTACAGCTCTGGTACTCAGAGTTTCGCTTATTCCATCTAGCTCTAAATGAATAGGCAAAAATCTTAGGACTGGATTCAGTCCGCCAGTGACTGTTTGGATTGTCGTCGTGCAGGGTTTTAATCTCTTTTTGTACTTCTCAGCTATTCCCGAGCCTACTAAATAAATTGTAGCCCCTGGGTCAAATAGTGCTCTATATTCTTGTCCTCCTAAATCGACTCTTATATACTCTCTATTGTCTGTTGTGGCTCCGGCAATAGGCATTTCTGACTCTTGTGATTCCTGGTCGACTCCAGCTTCCACTATCGGTGCAGAAGTTCTGACGTCTGGCAGTGTATCATTGATGAACGCCTCCACCGCAGCCTCAATCTTCCTCAATCTTACTAGATCTGTCTCTTCCATCAGATCGGTAATCTTTGTATGGATTATCCTCTCTTGGTTGTCTTCCAGCAACTCTTTCGCTTCGATAAGGTGCACCTCATCTTCGCTGGAGCTGCCGTCTTCTTCTTCTTCCGATCGGGTTTCCACGTTCGCAGCTTCCTCGATTTCCGTGTCGCTTTGTCTGGCTGTAACTCTGGTCTCGCCGAAGTCCAAGGCTTGTATTAGTTTTCTGACTGTTTCCTTGTCCTTAATGTCTACCTTGGGTAAAGTTGACGTTATGGTCGGCTCCGGTCTGAGATCTATTTGCGCCTCGGTCTGCATAAGCTTTTCGGCTTTCCTGAATTCTGCCATCTCTTTTATCTTCTCCAGGCTCTCTTTTGAGAATTCTTCGATGTCTTCTAGTCCATGAACACGAATCATTTCCTTCTCTACTCGAAAGCCTCGCTTCTTGTATAGTTGGATTTCTCGTTCTAGCTTAGTGTCTTCATCGCTACTCTCCATTGGCGCAGCCGGCGTCCCGTCTGGCTTAGATTCCGCGTCTCTGACCGTATTTGCTTGAGCGTGATTTCCTTTTTTATCTTCTTTTGTCTCTTCTTTCTTCGTGATAGAGTCTGACCGTGGTTTGACCCTGGCATCTCCTCTTTTCACGTTTGCCTCATTACTCTGTTGTCTCTGCTTCATAAGTGCTTTTTCCTGACTGTGGCCAGCCTGGCCGTTGTTAACGATTCTGGCTGCTACTGTCTGGTTTTGCACTTTTTCTAGTGGCTGTACGCCACTCTCTCCCCCTCCCAAAATTGACATACCCGTGGAAAGATTACGGGTATGCGAGTCAATTTTGCAGGTTACGACTGGGGCCACGGTGTGAAGACGGAGGTCGGCTGCCCCGTTGCCGCCTCCGTTTGTCCATTTCCCAGAAGCTTCCTGACGTGGACACAATTAGGACAGTCTCGAAGCGTTGCCCCCTTTTGCCCGCAGATCTGACATGATTGCTCTGGCAATTTTTGTGGTTGCAATTGTTGTAACAATTCTCTGGCCTTGACACAGTTTTTACAGTTTTTAAATGGTGCTCCAATTTGACCGCATACCTGACATCTGCCTGCCGATTTCAACGGGCATTTGCACGCGTTTCTTCTATGTCCGTATTGTTTGCAATTGTAGCATTGTGTTTTCGGACATTCTGCTGCTCTATGCCCTACCGTTTCGCAAACGTGACAAGGTCCATAATACTGGGTCTGTTGTTGCGATTGGTTTGTTTGCTGGCTTAGTGCTGGCGTGAAGGGTTGTTGTACAGGTTGTTGTGGTATTGGTAGCTGTGTATGTGGCGCAGGAACTTGTTGAGTTGTTGCACACACTTCCTGTGTCTTAACTGGTGTTTCTGTCTTTGCTTCCTCTATTGTTGCTGGTTTTTTCTTTTTGTTTTTCTTTTTCTTTGTCTTGTTTGGTTCTTCTGTGGTTTCCGCTATTTCTTCTGTTCCGGCAACTTTTGGTTTTGGGGTGTTTGACCATGCTGCTGCTGGGAATTTTGATTTTTCTGCTGGCGGTGGCGGAGCGTACCTGGCATCATGTTCGAGTTCGTCTTCTAGCTCTTTGCAGTACTTTTTTACGTCGTGGAAAGTTTTAATCTTCTTATCTTTGAGAGCTTTTCTATAAACTGACCGTAATCTGTCAATGAGTAGGGTGATCTGTTTCTTGATTGGCATTGGTTTTTGTAGATGATCGGCTATATGTCTGAAGTTCATAATATAAGTCGATATCTTTTCTCCGTTGCCTTGCGTGCGTCGAAGCAGTTCGTCCATTACATCATTGGTGTTTGCGGAAGTGTAGAATTGTTCTTTAAATGCGGTTAAGAAGTCTTTCCATGACTGTATATCTGTCTTTTCGGTTTGATACCACATTTGCGCTCGTCCGGTCAAGGTGTAAGGTACCAGTTTCAACATGGCCTTGCTGCGAATATCTAGGCTGTCCTTGATGCCTTCTAATTTTCTTCTGTAGTCTTCTGGGTCCTCCTTCGACGAGCCGGAATATTCGATTTTTAGGTTTCTGATCAATTGTAAATGACTGAGATGATTTTTTGCATTTATATTGTTTTGACTTCTGTCTCTTCGTCTATTAGCTCTGTGTCTGTGAGATTGTAGAGCATCACTATCTGACGAGATACTGCCTGACGAACTGTCCGATGATTCTTCCGACGAGCTGCTGAATTTTGGCGGTGGTCGTGAATTTTTGTGCTTTTGTGACGTTTTTGATTTGGATGGTTTCTTCTTGCTAACTCTTGTAATAGTTGTACTGTTCGTGTCTGTTTCTGTTGTTGTAATCTGTAACTCGTGGATTGTTTTTTCTAGTTTTCGTCTTTGCGTTTCGACTGCCTCTTCGTTATCCGATTTTTCACTCTGACTCGTGGTCACGTTTAGTTTCTCTTCCGTGGATATGGTTTTTTTCTTCGTTCATGTCGGATTTGTAAGTTCTTCTATTTCTGGCAGATTTTTAGCGAACGAGCTGTCCACAGGAATGTGCTTTTTTCCTGGCGAGGAGTGTAATAGTGTTGATGTGTGCTGACTTACGAACCGTTTGTTACTCTGCAGCGATTTATCTGCTGAGTCTGTTGAGTAACTGCTTGACATGTTCTGAGTATTGTATACTCGTGGATGCGTTTGGTTGTACATATTGTTGTTGTGGTACAACTGGCTGCAGTTGAGTGAGTAATTGTACTACATCTGATTTGTCTGTTCCATGGTTTTCCTCGTTCGTGTTTCTGAGCCTTGGGATCGTTGGTTTGCCGTTCCATGGATACCATGGTGCATCCAACGTTGTTTCCAATAGCACTCTTGCCCGTAATAAGCGATCCTGTAATACACCTCTCGTTCCGTTTGTCTCTGCTTGTATGTCTTCTAATGCGTTTTGAACTTCTTTTCGATCCAGTTTAATTACTTCTCTTACTATAGCTCTGACCTCCCTGTGTTTTCTAAGTTTCTCCATTATTTCTTGATGGCCGGCGTTGGACATCTTGGAATATCTGGCTGTTATTCAATTCTGACGCGATCTGATTTTTCATTACTGGTTTTTCAAATAAAAATTTTGTTTGTTCTGTAATAATAGTACAAACAATAATTCTTTGACCTTCCTGTAACTTGTAAAATCTAGCGTCTGATTGTCTAATGTCAAGAAATTTCCCTATCTGTCTCGTGTATTTATAAAATAATTTTCGATGTACTACCGTTAACCGTCTATAGAAATATGAGGGTACTGTTAGTCATAAGGGTGATATATATAGTATTGGAAGTAATTATAAATAATTATTATTAATTATTGTTGGCAAGCAGAATATTGGGACGTTGTCTTTGGCCAGCATAAATTCAACTTTGTTGGGGTGGGTGGTGCGCGTTTTGAAATTTGTAAAGAAAAAAATTTCTTTCGATTTTTTTCGGAAATGGTCGTATATACTGCGTGGCACTCGCGGAATTTGTTCAATTCTGTCGGTTGTTGAAATCGACTTCACGTATGGCTCGGCCGTATTGCGAGCGATTTTTCTGACTATTGACGAGAAAAAAAAATTTTCTGGAAATGCTCGTATATCGCTGACCGTTCACTGCGATAGCGTAGTGGTGAGAGAAAAAGAAAAAAAATTTTCTTGGAATTTTTCACTGTACTGCCTCGTTTTCGAAATTAAATTTTTATTCTCCTCCGGCTTACTATCTCCGCCGTGTTCGTTTACTCGCGTCACGTTTTTCAATATGGCCGCCTTAACTGACCGCGTGGCACAAAATGGCCAAGTCGCGTGTTTTTCGTTTTTCACTTTTCCCCGATACTTTTTCGCCGCACGATGGGCGTCAATGTGACGTTGTGGTTTTTATGCTCTCTCGGAGAGGCCGTCGAGAACTCCACAACGTGGTCCCACCCTGTTAACGGGCTGCCGGATGAACCGTATTTGAAATTTGCAAATTTTTAGTTTGATGTGGGCGCCCGGTTCATCAACCGCTTTGCCGGCTGCTCAGCGGTACACGGACTTGTTTCTCGCGGCCGCGAATATTGGGAAGAAGGATAGGCGGGGTGGCTCGACAAATAAATACACACGCTAAGTCAGATTAAGTGGCCTGGCATTTATTAAAGAAAATAAATAAGAAAACGTTGGAGGGCTAGTGTGCTGAAAGCACGCTCTGGCGGTATAGTCCGGCCGACACGGGGGAACGCACACTTCGAATAAGATAAGCGTCTACCTGGCTGTGAATCCGGCTGACTGCTCGTCCTCTCGTTCGGATGATGCCTCGTTCTCTGAAAATCGCGCGGCGCAGAACTAAGTCGCGATGCGAACCTCGACAGTTTAAGGGGTTATGCCTGAGTTAAAGTCGTCAAAAAATCGATTTTTTTTTTATTGACTTTTTTCATAGGAAATTGTCTGTAGAATACGATGCTGAAGTCCCTTTTGCCCAAAAAAAATTGGGTAGAAAGCTACAGACCAAAAACTGAAGGCGTGCGAATAGCTTATTTTTAAAAAATCGTAATTTTCGCGTTTTTATTTGTCAGTGCTGTGTTACTGAACATGATTATTTTTCGAGCTTTTAATGCTTCTCATGCATAATATTTGTATGTAAAATACAATAAAAATATCTATTATGCAATTAAAATCCGTTAAAAGATATTAATAAAATGAGCAAAATTATGCAATATTAAAAATTTGCAAATTGCTTATTTCCACATTTTCCTCTTTTTTGTTTATTTAAATTAATAATTTATTTTTAAAAAAGCATTTGATTATTTATTATGCTTTATAAAAAATTAATTAGACGCAAATATTCGTCAATGAATAAAATTATGCAAAAAACGAATTTTGAATTTGGCGCTTACCGACGGGGCCGCGCGATATTCTTTCGAAAAGGCTATTCATCTAGTAACCTGTTTTACCGTATGATTGAGAATTCAAGAGCGCAAAAACACTTGCTTTGAATTTTCATATCAACTTTTATTCTGCATTGCTCAATATTATTAAATAATTTATTTTATAATATTGATAGCATTTGTGGTTAAAAAGTAGAGTAAGTGAGAGTGATTTGTGATCAAGATGAGTCCAGACTCAAGATATAGAGTTTCAGGATCATCTGACAGAAAAAGAAGATTTGGAAGAAGAAAGAGAAGACCCAAGATTTTTCATCAAAAACAGCAATGGGAAGTTTCGACAACAGCACCAGCACCAGCATCAGCATCAACATCTATACAACAAGAACGAGCAACACCAATCACTTCAGCATCACCTACGCCTGATACAGTTCCTTCAACGTCCAGGGAATGGAGTTCAAGATCTGCTGCGCAAGCTTTACCAGGTACCTCAACATCAGTACCGCCAGAAATTCCTGTGTCTAGGTCTAGACAAAAATTAAAATCAATTTATGTAGAACCGAGTGAAATTCAGAATAGAATCTTTGACATTTCTTTGCTTCTGCCAGGATTACAGGAGTTTCTGGCTTGTAAAGCTTGTGGCGGATGCATCAAATTTGATGAAGTTGATGTACGAGGTCTTGGTAGCAAGCTATCCATCACCTGTACATCATGTAACGCAGTTGCTTTCATCGACTCCAGCAGAAAAGTTGGAAAACAAAGTAACGCTTATGAAGTGAACAAGCGTGCAGTTATAGCCATGAGAATTCTTGGTCATGGGCACACTGGTTTGAGCACTTTATGTGGAGTAATGGATTTTTCTACTCCAATCTCTCACAGTAATTTTGACAAAATTAATCAAGACTTGAAAGATGCAAGCTTGATTACAGCTAAAGAGTCGATGAAAGCAGCTATGCAGGAAGATTGCAGTACGGAAAATCAAGAAGATGATCACCAAACTGTATCAGGCGATGGTAGTTGGAGGAAACGAGGACATTCATCTCTTCAAGGAGTTTCAACACTAATACGCCATGCCAATGGAAAGGTGATTGATGTTGCTCCGAAGCAATCCTTTTGCCTAGCCTGCGAGAAACGACCAGAAGAGGATACAGCACAGTACAAGGAATGGTATGAAGCCCACCGAGAAAAGTGTTCTGCCAATCACGAAGGAAGCTCTGGCAAGATGGAAGTGGATGGCATCGTCGAAATGTTCCAGCGATCTGAGTCCATCCATGGTGTAAGGTATGCAAATTACATTGGAGACGGAGATTCAAGAGTCTTCAAAGCACTTTCTGATGCTAAACCCTATCAAGATTTCACCATCACGAAGAAGGAGTGTGTAGGACACGTTCAGAAGAGGATGGGTTCGAGGCTCAGGAACCTGAAGAAAAGCTTGGCTGGCACAAAACTAACAGATGGCTTGGGCATTGGTGGAAGAAACCGTCTAACTGCTCAAAGGATTGACCAGTTGACGAAGTACTATGGCAATGCCATCCGTGGCCATAGTAATTCTGTTGATGAAATGAGAAATGCCATATGGGCAACATTTCATCACAAAAAATCTACAGATGAAGATCCAACTCACCACCTTTGCCCGCAGGGATCAAGATCTTGGTGCAAGTGGCAGAAAGCCAAGGCGAACAACAACTTGAAGAACTTCCACCATGGAGATAGTATTCCTGCTGCCATCATGAACGCAATTGAACCGATTTACGAGGACTTGACGAAGCCAGACTTGCTTGAGAGATGCATTGGAGGCTTCACGCAAAACAGTAATGAAAGTTTCAATCATTCTGTTTGGAAGCTCATCCCCAAGCATAGTTTCAGTGGTCTGACAGTCCTCGAAATTGGTGCCTACATCGCAGTCACTTGCTTCAATGAAGGCAAAGCAGGACTGCTTGAAGTCATGAGGAAGTTCAGCGTGTATCCAGGATCCTCTGCAGTCAACTGGGCCAAGCTTCAGGATCAGGAGCGGCTTCTCTTGTCCGACAGAAGAGAACTACACTCAACACTTGAAGCACGACGAGCCAAAAGAAAGAGAAGTCATCAGGATGATGACTACTACAGAGCTGGTGCTTATTAAACACACATACACACATTACACACATAACCAAATACTTATACACCATACACAACCTCACTTGTAAACAAACAACATAATTTACAACACAAACACTAAAAAACACTGAAACACATTCACAATTTTTTTCTGTTTTTTTCACTTTTGTTTTCCTTTTTTTTTAATTTTTTTCATTAAACACTTTTCACACACACATCACACATGTCACAGCATCAGCTCTGTAGAAAACAGTCTAGCTGAAAAGTAGGTCAGAGAGCAAGCTAAACAGCTGATTGGAGCTGTCTGCTTGCTTTCTGCCTCCTTAGCTCACCTGATGGACTATTTTCTCTAACCTCTCAACTACATGAACTTGATATGATGATGATAGTTCTACTCTTCTGTTCATCACATGTAAGTATAGAAACTTATTTATTTACAATAAAAGCATTTTTATAGCTTAATTATAAAAATGTTTCAAATTTAGAAAAATTACTTTTTTTAATGATTTTTCATTTTGTTTCATTTCAGAGGACTGGACACGAATAAAATTTTTGGATTACCCTCAAACTTGACAAAGATGACCAGGATACGTATATCTTTGACTTAAATAAGGTCCAGGTGTGAAGAAAAAATGTAAGTATATTTTATATCATTAAATGTCAAGTTAAACTTTAAATGCTTTTTTCTCAAGTTTTGAATTTTTCTCATCTTAGGTCAGTTACCGCATGATTTCTCAAGAACCAATGGACCAATCAACCTGAAATTTTTTGGAGAACTCCAGGAGGCCTTTCTTCACTGCTTGAACGGAACAGAATTTGCAAAGATAAGTCAAAAGTGAATGTTATGTATCTAAACATACGTAACATTCACTATAATTACATATATTATAACTTATACGTTGCTAAAATTAAAAATTTTTATTTTTCAGTAATTTCCTGCGTTCAAGCTGAGGAGAAGGCAATTTAGAAGATTTTCCATCCAGTTTGGAAATAATTCATCAACCAGAACTTGAAAATTCATGCGGCAAAGGAAAAAATATGCAGAAATTTAGTACTGCATACATGGAACTATTTACATAGTAAGTATGCATAAATAATTTTTTAAAAATATTGAAATTTACTATTAATATGTATATTTTCATTAGGAAACAAAATTTTTTTTATATTCATTATAAATAATTTTTAATTACCTATTAATTGATAAATTGTTTTTTTCAGGTTTAACTCAGGCATAACCCCTTAAGTGCTGGAGATTATGCCGTGTAAATGCGGAGGGAATAGCTGTCCTATCTAATCTGCTGCTCACTGGATACTGGCTGTACTACCTGTTGCGCGGCCGTCGCGACCGCGGCGTCTCTCTCTGTCTCTTTCTTACGCATGTATTCCCTAGCTATCCTTTCCTGCTCACGCGATATCACGTGATAGCCTCATATAGCACATTTTTGTCCTAGCGCCCTCTCAACTATTAAATCTCCTCGCGCGCGAAATTCCAATTCGCTAATTCGCTCTGTCTGGCTGTCGTCGCATTCAATTATACATTTTCCGCCTGATATTCCTCTTACAATGTTTCGCTACAATATTTCGCTCGCGTACCGCTGTGGACCGAGCCGCAGCCCTCCACTCGTCGCCAATAACGTCCGAGGCTCGTCGCGTGCCTCCACTCTCTACGCTCGCATCAATTGTTCGCTGTCTCTGTCTATCTCGCTCTCTCTCGCTCTCATTCTCTTTTCCGTGCTCGCCAACATGGCGGCGGTCGCTCGCGCGCGTACGCCTCGTGGCTTCGCTCGCCGTGCTGCGCTCTCAGCTGTCGCCGCTATCTTCGCTCTCACTCGCTCTCGTGCGGCTTCCCTCTCTCTGCCGCTCTCTCGCTGTGGCGCGCGTAGTGCTTCTCTCTCTCTGTGTCTCGTGCGGCGCCGCGCATGCCTCGCGCTGAACGTGGCTCCTTCTCAGCTGTGTCGTGTGGCGCTGCTTCTCTCTGCTGCTCTGGCCGTATTTTCTCTCTCTCGCTCGCTCTCATCTCTGCCCGGTTGTGCTGTAAACACCACCGGGTCTAAGTATATGCTTTATTCGTTAGCACGGCTCCGGTGGTGTCCAGGCGAGCTGGGGCTGACGGCTGACCGTCACAGTACACAGCCGTCGGGCGCTAGCCAGATAAAGGGGCGCGGCAGCGCCACGATGGCAAGTATAACGTACGTCAGTACGTACACTGCCGTCGGGCGCTAGCCAGACCCTATTATACATCTCATAGGCATTCTTCGAAACTCGACTTACGGTTTTCTTCACTTTGACAGCATTATTTTGACTCCAGAGTATCCTGTAGCTGCTGGTAGCTCCTGCAGCCGTACAGCGTCACCTTGGCCAGAGCGTCGCCCGGAAGCCCATCCACGATGTACTGAATGACGAGCGAGTCCGAGAGTCCTCCTCGGCGACCCAAACTCCTCATCCGGTGCACATAGCGAATCCATGGCTCATCGCCCTCCGGTCGTGCTGCCCTTAACGTGTCGTGGATCGTCCTCTCGTTGGCCTCTCTGTGGAAGGCAAACACCAGCTCGTCGCGCAGGTCCTTTCAAGATCCCACGTTCTCCAGAAACTCGATCCACTCCTTCGCTCTATCCGTGAGTGCTCGTTTGGCGGCCACCAAAGTTTGGAGATTGCTCCAACCAGTCAGCGTTGCCAGCTCCTACACCCTGGCCACCCACGTCTTCACCGGTTGCGTTTCGTCCACTCCAGAAAACTTAGAAAGCATCTCCGCTTACTCTCGAAACGGCACCAGTCCCCTGTCATGCGCCTCGTTATCTTCACCTGAGGTTGGCGCTCCTGCTCCAATTGGGGTTCCGCTGCTTGGCGACTGGGTCGACGCCGCTTGCGCTGCTACCGCTGGCGTGGAGATGTTGGCGTAGCGGCCGTCATGCACGCCTGCATCAGCTCCCGGAGCGACGCCATTCCTTCCTCCAAAGCTCGAAACCTTTCGCCGATTTCGACGTTGCTCTGGGACTGCGTCGTCTCCTGTAACGCTTGCAGCTCTCGCCTCGCAGCGTCTCAATCCCGACGGATCTTCTCCAGCTCCAACTGCAATGCCTCCATGGCTCGGTCCTCGTCGCGCATGGCTCTTCGTGCTGATCGCTCCTTTTGTTGCAACCAGACCGATTTCTTTGCCCTCGATGGTTGTCGTCTATTTGGGGTAGAGCACACCTTGCTCTTACTTGCCCTCCTAGGCGGTCTCTCCGTGGCAACCCTTCGGTCTGTTGCCTCTTTGTGCGTCTTTTCGCCTGGTCTCTCCGTCGTGGGGCTGCTTCTTATTCACCTTACGTCGGCGTCGTTTGTCTTTTGTCACGGTTTCGTCGTTCGTCGTTCGTCACAGGTCGTCGCAGGTCGTCACAGGTCGTCACAGGTTCGTCACAGGTTCGTCACAGGTCGTCACAGGTTCGTCGTTCGTCACAGGTTCGTCACAGGTCGTCACAGGTCATCACAGGTTCGTCGTTTGCTGTATGTCACGGGTGCATCGCAGGCGTCGTTTCCTTCTTCACGGTTTGCTTCTCGTATCTCGCTGCGCTTCCTTTCCCGGATCCCACTTCTGACACCAATTGTGGGAAGCATCGGGGTATGTAGCCGGGATATCGCAGAGAAGCAACACCTTTCAATCACGTTTCAGTCAATTTATTTAATAACAGCACACATTACATATATCGCTTGAACGAGGCACCTCACACTCTCCGTAGCTCTACTTGATCTGCCCGCTCCGCCGTTGATCCGCCACTTATAAGGGCTGGAGAAGTACCGTTACCTGGCGCGTACTTCTCCCGCTCAAAGTGACAGCTGCGCCCTCTTTTCCCTGACTCAGGGAGGCGTCCGCCAGGGTTCGGCGTTGGGGCCTTTCCGCGCCCTTGCTTCCATCCAATGCGCGCGAAGCGTTTCTTCCCTCGGCCAATGACGATAGAGGCGCCGGGTTTTCCCCCTCGGCCTAATGGTGCACGTCATTAGCCGTTGCCGCCGCCGCATCGTCCGTTCGGGAACTTTCCATCCCCACAAGTATATACTTTTTAAATTAAGAAGTATATAAAAAATCCCTTTTATAAAAAGGGATTTATGAAATAGCTTTTTCCAAGCAGCCATAACAAGTTCAGTAAGTTTCTGACTTTTTTTGTTCATCTGAAACCTTACTAATAAATTCCATTATGGCATCGTAACTAAATAATGGATTCAGTACCAAAATGCATTTGTCAAGAAATTCTTTTTTCTTCATTTTAAGTTTATCTAATTTTTCCATTAATTCTGTAATATCCGTAGAGTCATTTTCTGTATCGTTTGAAGTTTGAACTGGAAATAAAAATTTGTAACAGTATTATTAATATAGTACAAATGGTCGAGGATTAAGCACCAACTAAAATAAAATGCTAATAATTAAACTTACCAGATAATGAAAATCATTGGGATTCTAGTTTATTAATCTATTACTACACTGCATAAATTTGTTCTGCCATAAATTGATCACCAATGCCTTTTGGTTCACAAATATTCCTTTCCTTTATTATATTACTACTAGGGGATCATTAGCGCGCGTAAACGCGCGCGTTGGTTATTAAGTAATACAGATTAAAAGATTTGAATGATTAAATTAGGAGTAGGGAATAGCTTATTGATTAGTGATTGTTATTGTATATTAATATATTAATATAAATCCTTTAATAGTATTTGATTTAAATTGATTTTAATTAAATCATTTAATATAGATTTAAAACGAGATTTAAAATAAAATACTAAAGCAATATAGTTTTTCATTGTAAGTAATTCTAGTTTCGAGCATAAGGAACAGTTTTCATGCGTCGTCGTCGTCGTCTTTTTCGAACAACAAAACAGACCCTTTTTGTTGCGGTGTATAAGTGTATGCATGCTGAACTATTATTGAAGAACGTTGTGCACATATGCACGTACGCATTCAGCGCGCTAAACAATACCTCGCATTGTTTGGCCTACGATAATAATTATTTTTAGATAAAAAAAATACCGTTAGATAGATCTTAAAGAGCCCTTTCGACCTACGTTGATCAATGAATTAGCCCTTTTTTCGATTTTTCAGGAAAAATAAAAACATCATGTTTATTTTTTATAAATTTTAAATTGCCATATCTCGATAACTATGGATTATTTCTTAATGTACCCAGCAGGAAAAAATTGACCCTTGTTTAATGTAATTTGCCCGCGAATAATGTATCGTAGATTTTCAATAATTGATGTACAAAACATGAAAAAACCAATATTAAATATAAATAAGTCAATTATAAGCGCATAGCGCATGCGCCGCATAATACAGGTGGTGCCTGGCGCCTCTGGCGGTAGTGCGGTACTCACGATAATGACAGGATGACAGCGTCATATGACTATGACACTGACACTTTTTCCGTCACTTGGCGGCGCCACCACGACCATGGCGGGTAAAAGTCGCTTAATTCAAATGTTGAAATGGTCCAAATTCATACAATGAAATTCTGAAATATCTATAATGAGATGAATTACGTAAATGTAAATGAATAAATATTTTTCAAATGAATTGAAGAAATTTTGAGCAATATTTAGTGTCGATGTATATACAACTTTGTTTTGTGTTAAAACTTCTAATAACCTAACCTGTTAAAATATGTTGTGTGAGATGTGAGAGATATATAGATTTAAGTTATTGGAAGTTAATGAAGTTTTTACATAAAATAAATTCGTATGTGGGGAAACCCACGAAAAATATTCAGATAATAGGTTCGAAAATAAAAAAAAATATCCTGCTACACCTCTGGGGGAGCGTTTTTCTTGATCTATGGGACACCCAGAAGACGAAAAAAATAGTGTTCCCGCAAAAGCCGGCGTGTGATACTGTATTTTTGAAGAATATTTATGTTTATGTGTGCAATTTAAAAACAAAAAAATACTTTTTTTACACACTACATAGTTTTCGAGTATCTAAATATTATTTGAGTTTAATAGTTATTTAGTACGAAAGGGAGCTTCAATTTAAGCTATAGAACATCTACAGCTATAAATCGAAAAATTACTTAAATCGATCTCAAAAAATTCAGGTGTATTCTTTGAGTAATTCTAAGAACTTTTTACTATTACAAGTTTATTAGAAAATGCATAGTTTTTCAATTAAAAATTGATCAATGTTTTCTAGAAAAATTTGCATTTGAGGGACCATTGCTATAATTACGTGCTAACAACTCCTAATCTAACAATACGATTTTGATGATCTATGTAGCTTAAATTGAAGCTCTCTTTCCCTGCTAAAAAACTATTAAACGCAAATAATATTTAGATACTCGAGAACTATGCAGTGCGTAAAAAAAGTATTTTTTTGTTTTTAAATTGCACACATAAATATAAATATTTTTAAAAATTCAGTGTCACACGCCCGCTTTTGCGGTAACACTATTTTTTTCGTCTTCTGGGTGTCCCATAGACCAAGAAAAACGCTGGCCTAGAGGTGTAGCACGAAATTTTTTTTTTAATTTTCGAACGAATTGTCTGAACATTTTTCGCGGCTTTTTTCACCCTATGTCATACTAACACCGGCAAGCAACGGAAAAAGCCTGATTATAACTAGAAACATTTAAATTAAAAATTAATATTAACATCTTTTTATAATTTTAGGATAAGTATTCTTTTTCATTTATTACATAGATTTTATGTTAAATTATGTTAAAAATATTAATTTGTGTTAAACTTTGTGAAGTTTATATTAAATATAAAATTTTTATGTCGATTAAGGCGTTAAATGTCACTTCAATATTTCCAATATTGTACTAATTATAACGCAGAAAATTGAGTTAAATTGCTTAATGTCGAATCTCCTAAAAAAATGCACTTTTTGGGGGTCTAGAAATACAAGAATTTTTTTTAAAGCTAAAGGTATCGGACCGATCAGAGTTTTTTCTATAAGCCAAAAGATGATAAAAAATGTTGAGGAACATCAACATGGGAAATATAGAACATGAAAATTGAACATGGGAAGGCATATGGAGAAAAAAGAGAAAATTGGCTATTCGATTTTTATTATTTTTTTTTCTTTGAACGGTTATAACTTTTGATCAGAGCATCGAATCTGGGCATATTTTTTTAAATTAAAGCTTTTTTGTTATACTTTATTTTAGTGCCATTCGAAATTTTATTTGTGTGTCGGGAACATTTGTAATTATTATTATTGTAGTATTTTGACGTATTAATTTTTTGTAAAAAAAAAAACGTAAAATGACTCAGAAATATGCTTACTAATAACTTTTCTCGTGTTCCTCTGCGTTTTTTACTATCTTTCAGCTTACAGAAGAAAGTCTGATCGGTCCTCTCCCTCTAGCTTTAAAAAAAACTTTTCGATTTCTGAACCCCCAAAAAGTGCATTTTTTCAGGAGAATTCGACTAATCGGGTTTTGTATTGTCGAGTATTATGTATATTATTACTGTATTATCTGATTTCGAGAAAAATCGTGATTGAATGTAAGCATTCTTGCAAAAACAATCAGCTTCAAGTACGAAAGAGTATATTGAACTCCACACTGCGATCATTTAATACCTACTACACATACAGTACCAATTTAACCATAAATTATTTTCAAGTCTCTGTGTATACTCGGAAAACAGCTTGTAAATAAGGCGGTTTGTTCATTTATTCTGCGAAATTCTCGAATTCTGCTTTATTAAAACAATCAACATTTTATGAATATTTTTTTTATTTTTCAATTTTAATTTTCGGTTTTCTGTATTAATCGTGATAGTTCGTATAGGAGATTACGAAAAAGATTATCAATTAATAATTTGATCAATTATTATTAACGTTAAATATCTGCAATTCCTTGACCGTAGAGAGATGAAAATTTTTTTCATATACACGTGTTTCTCTCACTACTCGTACCTACTCACGAAAATGTTTATGTACTTTAGAACTGTTCAACGTGTGCAAAAACAAGCGATCACGTTTTTAATGTAATTTTCGCTTTTTTTACATAAATGTAAAAATTCTCAAAAATACTAATTATTAATCATTAGAAACAAATGCTTGGATCAAAAGTTATAAGGGTTTTTTCAAAAAATGGTATAATATTAACTGTTTGCGTAAGAGCCTATAGACTTTGTTTATAAACAAAAGTAAATTAAAGTTGTTTCCTGTTGAGCGTGCATTTGCATATATCATGCACTTACATTACGAAATTAAAATTACTCCATAAAATGGAGAGCATGTGCGAATCAAGCTTTGCCCCTTAATTTAAGTCCGAGATTTTCGCTCTTAGATTATCATAGCATGTTTTTACAAAGTAGATGCGTACTCTGCAGTTACACACACATCTACTAATATATTGTTACTTATAGTTATTTATATTTTAAATAATTGCACTAGCAGAAAAGAGAAGACTGGTATGTAACATATATGTGCGCCTACGCATAATAAGTAAGTATAGTAACATAAGCGCAGACCTGAAACGAAGGACAATAAAAATCTATGCCTGTATATTGAATGGCAATACGGGAAACCGTTGCAATACGGGAACGCGCGCTGTTGATGACCCTCATGATTGCTTCAGCATAGCCGGACTGTACGCTCACGGGGAAACCCACCTAGACAGATCGGCGCACCGTTTATGACCCTTATTATTACTTCAGTATGGCCGGACTATGCGCTCACGGGGAAACCCTACAGACGCGCTGTTTATGACATTATGCCCCTCCAGCAAACCCATGTTCAAAATATACTACGAAAAAAGTTTTTTTGGACATGTGTTTGCTGGGCCTTTTGAGTTGATAGCGCGTGGAAAAAGATTTGGCTTACACACTATACAATCACCGAATATACAATAATTTTATTTAAGAACTAATAAAGCAGTAACTGCAGCAGCAATGATTTAGTTGTGATGCTACGTACAATTCAGTAAACAATTTCAAAAAATTGATGTCTTATAAAAAAAAGGCGCGTAAAAAGCGTACTGTATGACCTGCGGGAGAAATACGCATACGCATTTTACGCTCCTCGCGTTTGATGTATATGATAATCAGTACGTAATCAAGTAATCTTTAAAATATAATATTATAAAATCAGATTAAATAAAATAAATTTACATACAATATGTTATGCAATATACATTTTTATACTTTTTTTATTTCTTTCCAATATATAATTTATATTCGCATGTACAATGTAAGTTGATGCATTGTTAATTTTTGGAAATTAACAAAATCTGTGCGTTTCAGTATTCAATATTTCCTCGATGTTCCTCGATGATTGGCAGTAGGTAGGGGAAAATTATGTCGAACATATCTGGACAGGCCGTTTAAGATACTTACCTGTTCAAAGCCGCAATATTACTTGTACGTAACAATATATCTATAGTTATTCATTTGACGGTGGCAACGAAGCTTCGAAATTTGAAATCAGTATAGTTTATACTTCTCTACGCTTCACTACGTTTCATAGTTGACATTCGAATTTCGATGTTCTTAGCACATTCGGCAATATTAAAATGGTTGGACGCAAAGCTGTAATATCCCATGAAAAAATATTACAAAACCTTTTGGAATTTAATATTTTCCACGATAATCGTGTATTAAAATCGAGAACTGATAAAGTGTGGCAAGATATATGTTTTTCTCTTGGTAATGCAATTAACGTTGTGAATTTGTTTAATCATGTTAAACAAGACAGGCACAACACCCTTACGTTTTATAAAAAATGTAAGGGCTTAGAAGATCCTGTACACGATTACAACAATGACGGCAGCAGTGACTTCAACGTGAGTCATTTACAATGCGAGTCTAAAAAAAGAAAATTTGATGATTTAGATGAATTCGATGATTTAGACTTGGATGATTGTTTACCAAAAAAAAATAAAACTGATGCCAAAAAGTGATTATAAAAAGTACAAATTAGTTTTTGATATTGAAGTGACGAGTGATGTATGGTGTACAATTAGTCCTGTAGAAAAAGTATACAAGGATAATCGAAAAGTGGAAGTTTTAAAAGAAGGCTGGACACAAGTGATTAGGCAGTTAATATGGCACAGTCAGAAATTGCCATGTGCTTATAGCTTCGAAAGGCATTTTGTTGGAAGCTATGAAGCATATATTAAAATAGAAGGTCATTGTACCGAGTGCAAATCAAAAATTAGTCTTGTTTGTGATAGAAAACCGAATGAAATAGATAGTAAAGTAGTATTTAGTGTGGTTACAATTGACACAAAAAATATATCACATTCCAATAAAATAAGACTACAAAAATCAAGTAAAAATAAAGTTGAGAAAGAGCTTTTATATAAAAAGCCTAAGCAGTGGAGAGAAGAAAATGCAAGAAAAGAAATGGAAGATGGTGATCCTGAGCCTGCTCATTCACATAAATTAAGTCAACTTCAGAATGCTGCACAAGATGCAAGAAGCAAAAAACTAGGAATTAAAAGAGGGAAAAACTTGTTCGAGTCACTCACCGACATTAAAAATAATGTTGAATTTAATCGATATATCAAAGGTATTGGATTCGATAAATTTTTTTTGATGTACTGGTCACCGTAGCAAATAAGTGTTTATAATGATATTTTATCAAAATTAAACAATAGTGTCTCTCTAGATGCTACAGCATCAGTTACATTAAAAGTGAATAGACCGAATGGAGATGCCAGTGATGTATTTTTATCAATTATCTGCACGCATGTAAATGATACAATTGTGCCAATAGCACAAGCTATGTCGGAAAAAAATGACACGAGCTTTTATACTTACTGGCTCCAAAATTGGATCCAATCTGGTGCAAAAATTCCCAAAGAAATGGTCACGGATATGGGAAAGGCTTTGCGCAATGGTGCTTGCCTAGCATTCAATTGCATGCCATTGAAAAATTACCAAGACACGTGCTTGCTAATTTTGTTGAAAGAAAAAGTGCATATGAAAATTCAAACGCAAATGAGAATAGACATAGCTCATCTGCAACATGCAGTAGCAAGATGGCCATGTTTTACAAAAGAAAAAATTAAAATAAAACTACTTTTTATTAAGTGTGTGGGTTTCATGTCAACAGTAACAAATTTAGAGGATTTTGAAAGAGTTTTAAAATATGTTTTAATAGTTGCGTACAGCAAAAATTACAGTGATCATTGTAAACAAGCAATGGAATATTTAATCAATTTAATTCAAAATTATAAGTTCGATCATAATCTTTCCATAGCTGATGATCAACAAGAAAAATTAGAAGAAAACATAAATTTAAAAAATGAAGATGAAACCCAGACATTAACACACTCTTTTATTAAAACTATAGAAGAAGCAGTCATTGCCAAAGTATCCAATGAAAACAACTCATATATTGGTATACAAGGCAATGACTATTACTTACCAAATTTTGCAGAAAGATTAGCAGAATTATGCAAGGATTTTGTCTGTTGAACAAACGTGATGCAGGAGCATTTTGAGAATCCGCATCAATTAGCTACTTCAGCCCGATCAGAAACCTACTTTGGCCAGTTGAAAATATCCTGGCAAAATATGATTTTTAGACAGGATAAGGTTCTTGTAGAACACTGCCGGAAAATTGATGGTGAAATGTTCATAGCCAGAGCTGCAATTAACAAAATTAAAATAGATGAAAAAAATATTAAACCACTAAAATTATTTGATAATGAATACTTGATGGTTGTCGAGAGATGGAAAAGAAAGGTTTCCAATATTGAATTTGAAAATGATTCGTGTGATGCTAAGAACTTAGTATCTTTAGGTAAGCTTTATTTTTTTAAGCCTTATTATTTATTTACTATATTTAATATACGATTTTTTATTAAATTTAATATACGATTTTTACATTTTTTTTAGAATCAACATTTGAAAAGGATTTCAAAATTGTAGATTGCAATTCATCAATGGCAAATGTTTTTGAAAATTATGATGTCATAGAAGAAATAGTTAATGATTCCAAAAAACTTCAAGAAAATGAAAACATCATATTGGACAACAAAAATATTTTTAACGACAGCATGTTTAACAGTAATGAAACAGATCAAAGTATCCATACCAGTATTTTAGAAGAACACAATTATTCATCATTTAAAAACAACATGAATTTGCATTCTTCTAGAATGATGAAAGAAAAAGTAGAAGATCCAGAAATAGAAAAAATAGATACGAAGTTCCGTGGGGTCCATGTACGTCCTAACCCTGATATTCGTTTACGTCTTCAGCAGCCCAGGAATTCTAAAAGGAATGGAAAAAAAAAATATTACTAATGGTAATAAACTACTTGATGTAGTTATTCACAAGAAAAAAATTAAATTATTAAACACTTGTGCTTTTGACACTATTACTGAATTATTAAGTACATCGTGTTCGAAAGTTACCAGTTTCCAAAAGTTTATAAAATCAAATCAAAATGAATATAAAGCCAAAAACTTTTTATGTTACCCAAGCACATTATTTAAACATTCAGTTTTTGGTGTAAACAGAACATTCTATGCAAGCCGCTCACATATTCTAAATTCATTTTTCGAAACTAATAATTCTGTTATAGACTGTAACATTAATATCAGTAAACAATTTGAGTTACTGATGAGTGAGTATCAAAGTACCGTTGAGATTACCAAATGTAATAATTGTGCAATCAGAACAGAATAAAAAAAAATAGTAACACTTCTACCGAATTTAAAAATAGCATGGTGCAATAATTATCAAAATCTTGAAGAAGAATTGAATATACTTTTTAATGACAAAATTTTTGATTGCTCGAATTGTCATACTAGAAGTAAATTTTGTACATATACCATGGGTCCATACCTGTGGATTGATACAGATGAAGTATATACACATTCAACATACGCACAAGAGCAATTAAATATAAATACAAAAACTTTTACTACAAACTTAAATGATGTACCACAAAAAATTGTTATAAAAGAACAAACCTTTGTGTTATCTGGTGTCGCAAAGTATATTCCACCTTTAGACTCCCGTGGAATGGGCCACTACATAGCATGCTGCTTACCAAATTATAAGTGGCTGGAAAGAAATGACACTGTTAAGTATAGGAAAATTTTAGGATTTAAGACACCAAAAATTAGAATAAGTTCTCTATTGTATGTTAAAACTATTGATTATTAACATAATTTCTAATCTTTTAAAATGTATGTAGTATATAAGTAGATGTTAATTAAATTAAAAATTGAATAAAAAATGTTTCGTATACTTCAGTTTTTGTATTTACCTTTGAATAATTGTATGTATATCCATTCAAATTCCTGAACATTAACATACTAGCCATTGATGAAAATTTAGCATCGGTAATTACATTTTCAAATTCTAACTCTCATTTAATGTCTCATGAGTAAATGTAAACTCATTTATTGCTAATAAAGTTCATTAGATCATCTGTAACAGAGAAAGCATAATTTATTTAAAAACAAAGAATCATGTTCTGTGATCATAAAGTTAATTTATTTAAAGTTAATTGAAATATACTTATCTCACAGAAGGAAATTCGTTGATAGAATTTTAATCTTTATGCCATTTTTTCTGTAAGTGCATTTTTGAACTTGAAACTTTTTGCAGGTTCTAGATTAAACAATATTGTACACATGTAGTATGAGTTTTACGGGTTTTTAGCGCGTTTTAAACAATATTATTAATCATAAACTTGACGTACCCTGCACGCGGAGGTTATCAGCAAGCACAAACCAGCAGTAGACTAATACTTCAGGTTAGACATAATAATAGAACGAAAGTGGGTTGGCAAACTTGACACCAAGTCATGGGTGATGGGGATTGCCGATTGGGATATGTTTTGGTGGCGCCGCTAGTGACGAAAAGTGTCATAGTCATGACGCTGTCATAGTATCATCCTGTCATTTTTGTGAGTACCTTATGCGGCGCATGTGCTATGCGTATATAATTAACTTACTTATATTTAATATTGGTTTTTTCATTTTTTATATATCAATTATTAAAAATTTACAATACATTATTCGCGGGCAAATTAAATTAGACTAGGGTCAATTTTTTCCTGCTGGGTACATTAAGAAATAATCCATAGTTATCGAGATATAGCTATTTGAAATGTATAGAAAATGAACATTATGTTTTTATTTTTCCTAAAAAAACGAAAAAAGGGCTAATTCATTGATTAACGTTGGTCGAAAGGGCTCTTTAAGATCTATCTAACGGTATTTTTTTTATCTAAAAATAATTATTACCGTAGGCCAAACAATGCGAGGTCTAAAACAATGCAGAACACAGCATACTTACTCCACAGACCAATATGGCGCTGCTCTTTCCCCGATATGGCGCTAGCTCCCTTCTATTACTGTGATATGTCGCTTCGAATCATTGAGTATTTGACGACTATAGATGGATAATTCAATGTGCATTCTTATAGGCATAGCACAATTCCGTACCGCAAGGAACGGAACGTTAGAACAGCAGAACGGACCGTATTGGAGACAGGCTCTTGGAACTTGTATATATCGGGGTGCGGGGTTGTTGGAGGTGGCCAGGGGAATGATGTACGCAAAGTATAGTGTATGCGTGGTATTGGTTTTATTCCCTCTGTGCTTGGCGGGCCTCTCTCCAGGCGACTAGTGTGGTCGGCTCTCGGCGATGGACTGATGCGCTCGCTGCGCTTCGCTACGCTCAGAGCTCTCGCTGCTCTACTCCTGTTCGGTGCTGCCGCCTGTCGGCGGACCAATCCCCTACAGTACTCCCCCCAAAAAGGGAAAAATGCTTGCATTTTTGAGCATTTGTGCGTGCGTGGACGATAAAAAATTTGAATTTGAAGTTAAAAGGGTAGAAGAGCGAGAGCTTTGAAAATTTGTTTGTTACAACGCCTGGAGAGGGTTTACATGACTTGTTGGTTTGGACAGAATTAATATGACGTTTACAGATTGTGCTTTCGGACTGAGTACAAAATTGGTAAGTTTTCTTGATTGATTACAAAGGTGACGCGTTTTACGCTGTGTGCAATGCCTGTGCGTACAAGTGAGTTTTTTTTTTTTTTTTTTTTTTTTTATTTTCTTACAATGATTGGTGCCTTGTCTGTTGCTGGCACTTGTTGTACGCGTGTCACCTTAAAAAACTAGAGTATGAAAGAGTTATCGCATACATTTTTCTATACTAAAAGTAGGAACTCTGGTTACAATGTAGATCTATTCGCTACGACAGTAGACTATGCAATAGCTACTTGTGTCTAATAGAATATGAAAATAAAACGCGATATTTCTTAGATCTATAATTATAACGTGTTTAGGATGATACTGACCCGCGTATCTGACTCCATAAAATTTGAGTATTTTTAACAATGCTTTGGTTCAGTATCATGTTCTCCTTTTGGTGTAACGCAGCTGAGTAATGAAACAAAAAGTACTTAAAGCTAAATGCTTACATTCTAATTTGAGAGTGCTTACTTGCTAGTTAAGTCTATACATGGTTTATTGACAAGAGAGCTGCAAGATAGGCCAAGGTAGCATGGCGTGTGAAGTCGAGTGCGCCTCGGTCAATCGCCTTGTGTGCACCCCCGTTGGAGCTAACAAGCTAGTGGGCGGCGCGACGGCACGAGTGACCGAGTGCGTTTGAAGGCCCCCTCAACGGCGCCGATGTCTCGGTGCCCTCTTCTCAATTAGGATTTCGTCTCCGTTGGTCGTGAGGTCCAGATGTTCGTCGCGACACAAGTTCCTCATCTGTGCCGTCCGGTTGTTGATCTTACAACGGAGGAATCGGAACTGCGCTCTGGTGCAAGCCCCGACCGTGAATGCCAATCTTTCAATGTCGTTGGCTTGGAGTGCTCGGGTGCGGTTCTTGCCCCAGGAGTTGTGCACAGTTACCACTGTAGGGGATCGGTCCGCCGACAGGCGGCAGCACCGAACAGGAGTAGAGCAGCGAGAGCTCTGAGCGTAGCGAAGCGCAGCGAGCGCATCAGTCCATCGCCGAGAGCCGATCACACTAGTCGCCTGGAGAGAGGCCCGCCAAGCACAGAGGGAATAAAACCAATTCCACGCATACACTATACTTTGCGTACATCATTCCCCTGGCCACCTCCAAACAACCCCGCACCCCGATATTGGTGAACCCGGAACACCACACAGGAGGTAAGAAGAAACATCTTCTTAGTGGCCCCGGCGGCACGCCAACTACGCCGCCGCTCCAGAGTCCTTGTGTGTGCAGGCACGCCGGCACACAAGTGACTTAGCGACTTCGCTCTCGGCACCCGCCACGACAGCTTCGGCGGGAAGAGGAAGGCACTAGAGGAAGGACTCTCCTCTCCGCCTCCTCGTGCACGCATCCAACAGCGGCACACTTCTATCTCAGCAGTGCGTGCAGGCACGCCGGCGCACCTGCGAGACAAGCCGCCAACTCGTCGGAGAGAGACGCCACGACGCAGAGCCGCAGCAGCAGCTTCATCGCGGCATCCGCAGTAGCAGCAGCAACGACGCAACGAGCAGAGCAGCAGCAACCCGTGAAGCAGCGCACCACGAAACAGTCAGCGCCAGCAGCAGCTCGTCAGCGGCGACACCGGCGAGGCGGCACGACAACCAAGACGAACATCGTCACCGTCGCAGCATCAACGCAGCCAGCTCACCGGTTTCAAAACATAGAAGGTACAATTTTATATCCCGCGGGCGCGCACGCCCACGCCACACGCAAAGCTAAAAAAAAACATCAAAAGTTCCGCCAAATCGCGCGCGCGGCTTTCGACGTCATTTCCTTTGTTCCCGCGCAGTGCGCTTTTCGAGCCATACTCAAGTGCGTATACACGCGGTGCGATAACGCGACGTTCAGTCCTCAACGCTTCCATTGTGCGTTGCCGCGTCGTTTTCGACCTTCCCCGAATTCAAGGGGGAAGCGTAAACAGACACTCGCACCGCGCGCGCTCAAATTTCCTTCGCGCGGGAAGCGAGGGACGCCATAGGCGCACTCGACTATAGCGCGACACAAAGGGGGGGAGACTTACGCGCATAAGCCACCATCTTGTGGCGCGCGAGTTTCTCTTTCTCTCTCCCACCCGCGCGGCAGACGCCTTTAGCGCGCGCTCTCTCTCTCTCCATCAAGCCGCGGCCACCAACGGCCAACTTCGCGGCGCGCGCGACCGCCCGCTCGCTCTCGCATAAGCAGCAGCACCCATCACCTGCGCGCTGCGCAGCGACCGTAGCCATCGTGGGCCGACGTACACACTCGTTGCCCCTCTCTCCTCATCTACGCGGAGCGGTCTAACAGGCTCACCGCGCGCGAACGACAGAGCGCGCCTTTCCCGCGCGCAACGGCACCAACGTTGCTGGCGCGTATAGCAACAGCTCACGCTCGCCCCGGCCCCTTCGCTTTCAAAACAGAGCACGGGTTTCGCCCGCCATCAAGGGCACGGAGCAGCAGCCCGAGAACGATTTAAACTTCATCACAGGCGAATATTTACATCGCCACGCGCACGACTCTCTCTGCCGCGCGCGCTAACCTTGCCGAATACGAACAAATCTACTGTACCCGTGCGCGCCCAACGCAAGTAGACGACAACAACAACAACGACGACCTTCAAGTTCATCAACTCTACATTCGCTCAAGGCCGAGCGACCGAGGATCGCGCGATTTTGTAAATGTAAACAAGCTTGCAAATGTAATTGCGGTTAGACATCTAAACGTCGATTTAGTGTAAGCGCTCGACTTCCGACAGCGCAATTATTGTTTTTGATTCTGTACGTTACGATTCAAGCTCTAGACTCAGTCTGTTAGTTAGCTGGCCAGTGATTGGCAGATTAGAGGACTTTCGCGGGCTTCGTGATTGCCATTTTCGAATTGCTTTATGAGCGTAGTTGGCTTTCGAGCTTCACTTATTTAATTATTCGCGCACAGGTCCAGCTCGCGAGGCTACGTGGCGACCGTGTCGCACCTCGCGCGCACACGTATTAAACATTTACTAATTTCTTCCGACTTTCTCCAGATTGGCTATCCTCGAGGATCTGCAACTCTGAATTCCAAGGACTCCAACCTCCAGACAGCTACAGGCTACAACCTCGCACCGCAGACGTCACGTTCGAGGCCCAACTTTCACTAGGGATCGGCTCACACGGTCCCCTAGCTTGTGAGCTGCACAGGAGGTGTGGCCGGCCTGGGGAAGTCGCGAAGCCGCGACGTTCGAGTCTCGCGCCTCCGACACGTCGAGCGAGCGCAACAGCACCAACTAGGGCACCACTACAGCCCTCTAGCTTGTTAGCTGCAAAGGGTGTGGTACAGGGCCCTATTGGCCGCCACAGCCCACTCGCTCGACTCGGAGCGCCAGCGGCTCCTTTCCCACATATCACTTTTCCAAAACTTCCAGGTACAATCTCAGTTCATCTCACGCTCTCTGATGCCCTTGCCTTCGCAACCCTCAGCACGCCGGTCGCGTTAGAATTCGCAAATCTTGTACTTACAACGGGTTGTCCAAGCTCACCAGCCGCTGCCAGGGTAGTCTTGCATCGCCCACTAGCTTGATAGCTTCAACGGGGGTGCACACGGACGAACCAGGTGACGACTGCTGGCACAACAGCCCGACGCAGGCATACGCCTCACTCTCGCGAAAGTCAAATCTCGCGTCCGGCCCGCCTCGAGTCGCACGTCATCCGGCTGCAACAGGTGTAGTCACGCATCGCCCACTAGCTTGTTAGCTTCAACGGGGGTGCACCGTACAAAGCAGGTTGCAGCTGCAAGGTTACTGCGACTCGACGCCGGCAGCGTCTCGTCCCACTCGGCATTGACCTGACTAGCCGCACTATCTGCCGCGGTGCGTCGCATGAACGACGCAAACGAGGAACACGTTCTGAGATCCGGGAGAATCCGTCGAACGACACTACCTCACCCCTATCTCCGCACAAACCAATCCCAAAAGGACGCAGACGACGACACAGGCAACATCCCTCTACTACATTCACCGAGAACGACAGACCCGCCGGACCAAACGACCACCGAGGAAGGCAACACCGAAGCAAACGCAGGAGCAATGGAGGGGCTCCACGCAGCAGCAAGCACCTTCCGTGAAAACCCGTCCGCGTACCTGGACATTCAAATTCCGTTAACGTCACGGGCCACGTCGCCGCAAACGACTTTTCGGCCCCAGAATTGGAGCCAACCGCTATTCCAACTGGGCAACACCCGATCGACACCTCGAGACCACGGACTCCTGCAGTCCAGTGAGCTGTTGCAACCAGCTCCTGTACCAACGGAGGTGTCGAGACTAAAGCTTCAGCTCGAGCAACTACAAACTCAACTCCGCAGCCAACAAGAGGCACAACAGGCTCAACTCCGCACCCAACAAGAGGCCCAGGAGGCCCAGTTGCGCAGACAGCAGGAGGCGCATGAGCGACGGCTGCAGGAGATGTTCGAGCGCTTCCAGTCTCAAATGGCCCAGATCACCGAGAAAGTAACAACGCCCCCGGCTCACCAGGGCACGGCGACGGCCGTCAGCGCATTTTGGAGTCAGGAGCAAGCCCAGGAGGGTATCGCAGCAGCCAATGCTCCTTCATCTTCCCCTGCCACAGACAGCAGGTGGAGCACGGAACAGCAAACGGCAAACCCAGCATTGGCTGGACCACAGTCTGATCCAAACTCTCCAATTCCGCCGAACACCAGCAATCCGTCGGTTTTCGCCAGCACGCGTAACATCACGTTCTGGTCCTTTTATAAACATGACCCGGAGGGCTGGTTCGGTCAGCTGGAAGACTCTTTCAGAGCCGAGAACGCCACGGACGACGAAGCAAAGTTCAACTACGTATGTCGCTATCTGCCTCTAGTCGTCCATAAGGATCTGCGGTACATCCTTCCCACGTTGTCGAGGGGACACAAATATGAGCGTCTCAAGGCGCATCTCATCGACAAATACGCAGAAAGCGCTCAGCAGCAAATTAAACGCCTGTTCGCAGGAGCGTTCATGGGCGACAAAAGGCCCTCGGAGCTCCTGACAGAAATGCTGGCCGTGGGCAGGGACAGAGTGACTCGCTCCACCACCGTCGAATTCTGGAAGTCAAGAATCCCACCCCAGGTTGCCATCGCACTCCTGGGAGTGAGAGAAGAGTCACAGCTAGCCAAGGTCGCAGATCAAGCCTTCGACCTCCTTCATTCGTCGCAGGTTATGGCCCTGTCGGCTCCTACCACACCAACCTCAATCAACGCTGTCACAGCTCCAAATTCTACAGCAACGCCGGACGCAGCATCGCAGAGCTCCCTGGAGGGCAGAATCGCAGCCATCGAGAGATCAATCGCCAACCTTCGTCCCTCAAGAAGTCGCTCCAGGCAGCGCTCGAAGTCCACAGACAAGTCGCGGGACAAACTCAAGGGGCAAGGAAAGCACAAGTCCAAAACCCGCGACGTCACTCCAGCCAACTCACTCGAGGAGCCAAGGTGCTACTATCATACTCGCTTTGGCAAAAAGGCGAGAAATTGCGCACCGCCCTGTGACTGGGTGCGAGGACCTCATGACACGTACAAGGTCAGAGGCGCACCAGCCGAGGATTCCGACTCAAGTTCGGAAAACTAGAACACCCCGCCGTCGCGGAGACGGGCGAGCGGGCAACCATGACTCAACGTCTTCACATCAAGGAGAGGAAGACAGGTCTTATCTTCCTCATCGACACTGGCGCCGACATCTCAGTCCTGCCAAAGCCTCCGGATGACAGCCGTCCAGCTCGCCAGCGTAAACTCTACGCAGTCAATGGTACTCCAATTGCCACCTATGGCACCTCTCGCCTAAAACTGGACCTGGGGCTCCGGAAAACCATCGCCTGGAACTTCACTGTCGCAGACGTTTCACACGCCATCATCGGCGCGGATCTACTTTCCGCTCACCACCTGTTGCCAGATCTAAAAAACCGCAAGCTGGTCGACGGAAAGCAGCTGACCACCGCTCCAGCATTCTTGAGAGAGGTCAAGGCACTTCAAATCTTTCTCCTGCAGCCTGGCCACCACTTTGCTGACATCGTCAGCAAGTATCCGCGAGTTTTTGGGCCAGATCAATTCAACCGCACTAAGAAGCGCAGCGTAGTGCACCACATTGTGACCCAAGGGCCACCTGTCGCACAGCGAGCTCGACCACTCCCTCCTCCCAAGCTGAAGGCAGCCCGGAGAGAATTCAAGAAGTGGTGTGACCTCGGCATATGCCGACCATCCGACAGTCCCTGGGCCAGCCCACTGCACATGGAGCCCAAGAAGAACGGCACCTGGCGGCCCTGCGGAGATTACAGGAAGCTCAACAACGTCACAGTACCAGACAAGTATCCAGTCTCCCGCACAGAAGATTGCATGGCATTTCTTCATGGCAAGAAGATCTTTTCAGCCCTGGATCTCCGACAGGCCTACCATCAAATTCCGTTAGCGCCAGAGGACGTCCCGAAGTCGGCCGTCATTACTCCGTTCGGCCTCTTCGAGTTCCTGGTCATGACGTTTGGCCTTCGGAACGCAAGCCAAACATTTCAGCGCTACATCAACCGAGTGTTGGGACATCTGGAGTTCATCTTCGTCTACTTAGACGACATCCTCATCGCCTCAGAGTCAATGGAAGAGCACAGGAAACACCTGGACACAGTACTTAAGCTGCTCGACGAGTTCGAGCTGCAGGTAAACTTGGAGAAATGCACTCTAGGCGCCCAAGAGATCGTTTTCCTTGGACACCTAATCACTCCAGAAGGTTTCAAGCCGAACCCAGAGAAGGTCAAGGCCATCCAGGAGTACCCCCAACCAGTCACCATCGAGGGGCTAAGAAGATTCCTGGGCATGGTCAATAGTTATCGCCGCCTCATTCCACATGCGGCAGACACACAGAGGCCGCTCCACGAGCTGGTCATCGGCTGCAAAAAACGCGACAAGCGCCCCGTCGTCTGGACGGAGGAGGCTATCGCAGCCTTCAACAAGTGCAAGGACCAGGTCACTGAATTGACTTTCACCGCCTTTCCTAGTGACAAGGCGGAACTTCGCCTCATTGCCGACGCCTCTGACACAGCTATGGGCGCGGCACTCGAGCAAAAAGTCGGCGACACCTAGAAGCCGCTCGCCTTCTTCTCGCAGAAGTTCAACTCTGCACAGCGCAAGTATGCCACGTACGATAGAGAGCTCACAGCAATATACGAGGCCCTCAGGCACTTCCAGTACTACCTGGAAGGCGTCGTCTTCAAGATCTACACCGACCACAAGCCGCTGGTGTACGCCCTTCAGCAATGCCCGGAGAAGATGCCAGCCATCAGAGCTCGCAGGCTCTCGTACATCTCGCAGTTCAACGCCGAGATCCACTACCTCCCAGGGCAGGAGAACGACGTGGCAGACGCCCTCTCCAGGATGGAGACCCTCACCGCCCCAGCAAACTTCAACTGGGACGAGATCGACGACGTGCAGCTGCAGGAGGCAAGGGCATCCATCGAAGCCTTCAAGCTGCCCACGCTCTTCACGGAGAGGCAACTTAGCGCAGAACAGGCCAACGACGCACAGCTGCAGCAGGTGCTCGCAGACCCACAGCATCCGTTGAAGCTCCGCAAACTCACATGGGGCCCGGATCACTCCTCATACCACTGCGACATCAGGGACGACGTCATCAGGCCGTACGTGCCAGAAGCCCTCAGGCTAGAGGTCTTCCACAACTTTCACGCCCTGTCGCATCCGGGAGTCAAGGTGACCACCAAGCTCGTCGCGCAGCAATACGTGTGGCCAAACATGAGCAGGGACATTGCAACTTGGTGCAAGACCTGCCTCGCCTGTCAACGAGCAAAAATCTCGAAGCATAACAAGCTTCCACCCAAGCAGTTTTCCACACCGGATGCAAGATTTGACCATGTCCACATGGACATAATAGGTCCCTTCCCAGGCTGCATGGGCTACAGCAGAGTCGGTCGCCCGAGCTTTTTTTGACCATTGGATCAGCCGCTATGGAACTCCAACTACCATAACCACTGACCAGGGGAGGCAATTCGAGTCAAGGCTATTCGCAGAGATGCTGCAAATCCTTGGCATGAACAGAGACCGCACCTCGCCGTATCATCCGGCTACCAATGGCATCGTGGAACGACTTCACAGGGAAATCAAGACCGCCCTCACCTGCCACGAGGACAACAGAGAGTGGGCACGCCAACTGCCCGCGGTCATGCTCGGCTTACGCACAAGGATCCGGCTGGACACAGAGACCAGCCCTGCCAACCTCGTCTTCGGCAAGCCACTCAGAATCCTGGAGACTTTGCCTCGTTCACCGGCGAGGAGCCCGACATACGAGCCTTCCACAGCGACCTGCGTGAGCATATGCAACAGCTCCGCCCGGTCCCCGTTGATCACAAAGTATCAACGCAACCATTTGTCCACACTGGACTCAAGGACTGCTCTCATGTCTGGTTAAGGGAGAAACCTATAAGGCCAGCGCTCACTCCACCATACACAGGACCATACAAGGTCCTCAAGCGCAACATAGCGCACCGCACCTTCGATATCGATAAGGACGGCACGAAAAGACGGTCAATCTGGAGAGGATAAAGCCAGCCTTCCTCCTGCACGAAGAATTGGAGGAGTCGAGGCACACGAGGCCGGCTGGGCCACCCCCAGCGACCAACAACGCCGCGGAGGCGCCTTCAACCACCACACCATCGCCAGAGACCAACAATGAAGACAACACAGACGAGACTCTGCAGATCTTCGACGATACACCTCCTGACGATGACGTGACGCAACCACCCCCGCCGCCTCCAGCAGCTGTTGCTCCTCAACCCGCACGGGTCGAGGTAGCCCCAGATGCAGCGACGAGTAATCCACAAATACCTCCGAATCCCAATATCATAGTGCATCAAGCCTTAATCCACCCGCAACCCAAGCCTAAACGCACCAAACACATCCCCAGCATCCTCCGTCGCAAGGGAGGAATCAATGGATTCAATTCCCGCGCGAAGGCAAGGGAGAGACGAGTGAGATTTCCCACCCAGTACCTAAAATTACTAAATTTTCTTTTCGCAGACAATGGAGAAGGTTCGCAAAGCCCGCGAGGAGATCGCCGCGCGCAGGAATGCGCTCGACCATGAGGAAAACCGCGCTGACTATTTTAAGGTCGATTTCGCGTTAGAGCAATTCGAGCGCTATCTAGACGCTCACGTCTCCCGGAGAGAGACGAAATTATTAAGGTCGCGCTTTGCCTTTTCCTCAAACCCCGCGACGATCCAAGAGCCATCAGACTCCGGTCATCTTCGTCAAAGGGGTGCCAGTGCGGGATCTCTGGCTGAGAAACATCCGGTACAAAGCTTCGAAGCAGATTGCTCAGAGAGTGCCTCGAGGCACAGGAAGTCAAGCACTTCGATATTGTCAAAGTCTGCCACACTGCCACGGGCACCACGGCACACTTACGCTTCGAGTCTTTCCCGGACGCGACAGACTTCCAAATTCGGGCGTGCAAACGTGAACTTGTTTTCACGGATAAAAAGGGACGAACTTCCATTCTGCGAACGGCACCGTCGCACGAACCCCCCCACCCGGAACCGTCGGAGGCACAAGAGACCGGTCAGGCAACGCCACCTGCTACCGGATTACCTCCGCCTCATACTTAGTTGCCCAGGATGCAACCGACATTATCGCCGCCGCGTTATCGTCGCGCGATTTCATTAACTTCTATCAAGCCTGCCACGAGTGCCCACAGCTGCACGGTAAACTCTTCACTCTCGACGCAGCATACTCGCGGTATGCCCGGGACGACGGTCTTTCGCTCCTGATGCGCGACATTGCTGTCTTCGACACGCGCAAGCTCAAGTTCCACGCGGTTCCAAGCGGTTTTGACGCGGATTTCCTCGCCAAACTCTTGTCAGCACGAATCAACAAGCGAGACATCCCGAGCCACGCTATCATGCTTCAAGAGCTGGACCTATCGGGCGTCACGACCGCCCCGAAGGTCGCGGAACTCATAGCGCAGGGAATCACGGTAAAGAAGTTCACCTTAGGCAGCACCCCGGGAGGATGCGACGAGCGCATCGACTTGGCAAAGATCGAGGTGTTACGTTTCGCTGGCAATAACAACGCGAGCCTGAAGAGTCTAGCCAGGGCCCAGCAAGGAATTATCAGGGAAATAGAATTCGTGGGCTACCACGAAGTATGTATCGAGAACCTACTCTCCTTTCTGGCAAACAACGCGACCCTGCGATGCGTCACTTTTACAGACTCTTTCGGCAGGCTCATCCACACGGTCGACTTAGCCCAAGCTATTTTTCACCCGAATAGCAAGGTCAAATACTTTAACTTCAGCTATGCAGCCCCCCAGGGCTTTCGCCCAGACAGGATGCCGGTACCAATCATAGACTGGAACAGGCACCTAAAATCACTCAACCTGTCTAACAACCTCTTTTTCACGCGTCATTTAAACGGCATCCTCGAAAAGGCGCCAGCTCTGGAGAAGCTGTATATCAGGGGCCTAGACGCCGATAACAGGATCACGTTCGAGCACAATCCGCTCCTCCGCGTGCTCGAGATAGGCTATTCCTTAACACTTATCGATTCGCTCGCGACCCTCATTCCTCAGCCGGACCTGGTCAAAGAGTTGTCGGTAACTGTGCACAACTCCTGGGGCAAGAACCGTACCCGAGCATTCCAAGCCAACGACATTGAAAGATTGGCATTCACGGTCGGGGCTTGCACCAGAGCGCAGTTCCGATTCCTCCGTTGTAAGATCAACAACCGGACGGCACAGATGAGGAACTTGTGTCGCGACGAACATCTGGACCTCACGACCATCGGAGACGAAATACTAATTGAGAAGAGGGCACCGAGACATCGGCGCCGTTGAAGGGGTCTCCAAACGCACTCGGTCACTCGTGCCGTCGCGCCGCCCACTAGCTTGTCAGCTTCAACAGGGGTGCACACAAGGCCGATTGACCGAGGTGCACTCGACTACACACGCCATGCTACCTTGGCCCATCTCGCAGCTCTCTTGTCAATAAACCACGAATAGACTTAACTAGCAAGTAAGCACTCTCAAATTAGAATGTAAGCATTTAACTTTAAGTACTTTCTGTTTTATTACTCAACGGCGTTACACCAAAAGGAGAACATGATACTCAACCAAAGCATTGTTAAAAATACTCAAATTTTATGGAGTCAGATACGCGGGTCAGTATCATCCTAAACACTTTATAATTATAGATCTAAGAAATACCGCGTTTTATTTTCATATTCTATTAGACACAAGTAGCAATTGCATAGTCTACTGTCGTAGCGAATAGATCTACATTGTAACCAGAGTTCCTATTTTTAGTTATAGAAAAATGTATGCGATAACTCTGTCATACTCTAGTTTTTTAAGGTGACACGTGTACAACAAGTGCCAGCAACAGACAAGGCACCAATCATTGTAAGAAAATAAAAGAAAACTCACATGTACGCACAGGCATTGCACACAGCGTAAAACGCGTCATCTTTGTAATCAATCAAGAAAACTTACCAATTTTGTACTCATTCTGAAAGCACAATCTGTAAACATCATATCAATTCTGTTCAAACCAACAAGTCATGTAAACCCTCTCCAGGCTTTATAACAAACAAATTTTCAAAGCTCTCGCTCTTCTACCCTTTTAACTTCAAATTCAAATTTTTTACTTCCCACGCACCTACAAATGCTCAAAAATTCAAGCATTTTTCCCTTATTGGGGGGAGTACTGTAGGGGATCGGTCCGCCGACAGGCGGCAGCACCGAACAAGAGTAGAGCAGCGAGAGCTCTGAGCGTAGCGAAGCGCAGCGAGCGCGTCAGTCCATCGCCGAGAGCCGACCACACTAGTCGCCTGGAGATAGGCCCGCCAAGCATAGAGGGAATAAACCATACCACGCATACACCATACTTTGCGTACATCATTCCCCTGGCCACCTCCACAACCCCGCACCCCGATATATATATGTACAGTTAATACAGTATATACAGTGATCTAAACCGTATACATTCGTATATAAGACGCTTGCGGGCTCTTCAGGCGCACCACCCTCCTTACCAGCACAGCACAGCCACAAAACCTTACTGATGAGTCCAGATGGGAGCGTCCCTATATAGATATATGCCTTCCTATATTATATAGTTGTTTTGAGCCGCGCTGGTATTTGCCCATTCCCCACCACCTAATCCCCCCCTCATTCATTAGTATTCATTATAAAGAGGGTCTTTATATATAATTTTATTTATTTATTATTTATTATAAATGCATTTAGATGAGTGTGTATACACTATCTAGTATGATTTTATCCCTCGGTAGTTAATTAATATTCTTTTGTTGGCTTTTATCGATCTCTCCGAGGCAGTGGTTCAGAAAGGGTTTAAGAAATCAAAATCCCTTTCTTTTTAAAAAACGACGTTTCAGCGATCATTGTCGCCCTCATGAGGAAACTATCAAAATTTTATTAAATAAATAATAAACATACAAACTAAAAAAGAACAGAATAATACATACAAAAGCGATATTTTTGAAAACTTACATATTGGAGCAAATATGATTTGTGTACATCTCGATAATCCTTTCCCTCGGCTAGCCACAGCGGGGGAAGAGAGAGGCCAACTGACACAGCTATTATTTATGCGGCTTTGTCAGCTACTGTCTCGAAAGTGAGGAAGTAGTAGACAGCCGTCGCTTATATAGTGCGAAAATTCTTTCGCGCGGTTTGTTTTCGTATGACGTCACGCATCACCTCATCCTATCGATGTACACAGAATTGATTTTAATTCTTAAGCTGGTATATTAAATATGTGTATACATTATTGAGTTTCTGGGTATCCACTTTCTTATTGATACCATTATCTTGCAAATGTATGTGCATCATTTCTGAGATTAATCTTTTTTTATTATTATTACCTTATAATTTCTGGGTGCCGTATTTTATGGCATTTGTATGGTCAGACATTTTTGGTGGATAAAATTATGTTTTATTTTCTTCAAAAAATTAAGAATCATTAATTGGATTGTCAAATATACAAATATAAGTAAATAATTAACACATACTTTTTGGAAATTTATACTGTGATGCTTCATCTATACATTTATCCCATTCTTCATTTGCAGCTGTTAAATTTCTTGCTTTGCGAACTTCATAGTAACTTTAATATGTTATTCCATTCTATGATTTTAAATATTCATATGATACAAGTAACAATACAAGTAATAATAATAATCGGAGAAGGAATTTTTCTTTTTGTTTACGATGTACTAAATACATCCTACTCAAAATTGGCTTTTTATATTGTTTACGTTTATTCGATTTTTTGTATTTTTATTGAATATATAATACGTGGGAATTTCTGTATATAAATACTTGCGAGCTTCTGTGTCTATTTGATTGAGTTGAAACCAAGCACTAAGTTGTATTCCAACATTCTTATTCAATACGTTAATTTCTTTGTTCCCTACATAATAAATTCGTTGTTGATCTTTATCATGAACTGGCATATTATTAGTAGTATGTGAGAATTGTCTCTCTTTTTACGTAATTTTAAGCTAAAACAGAGACATTTCTCCTATTGAGAGGGTACTAAAGAGACGATTTTCCCATTGAGAGGGCGCCAGAGAGACAATTTTCCCATTGAGAGGGCGCCACTGAAGAGACTCCCACTAGGAGTCGTCACTGAGGGGACGCCCGCTAGGGGGCGCCACTGAGGGGTAGCTATTCTAGTCTCTAATGTAAATCTAATCTTTAACCAATATTCTATTATTTCCACACCACCATTGAGGTAAACAGAAGTGGTGCGTTTTTTTAGTGGTTTCCCCTGTAGGCCTAATCCACTTAGGTATGTGTAAGTATTTATTTTGTAAAAGAAATTAATTAATTTTTTTTTCTATAACTGTTTTACGGGTGAGTGTGAGTGCGAGTGCGAGTGTGAGTGGGAGTGGGAGTGGGAGTGGGTGTGGGAGTGGGAGTGTGTGTATATGTGTTATAAACCCTTCGTTATATTGCTTTAAAACTAAATGTGAAGTGAATTTACTTAAACGATAATTGAAATCAGCGCGAATAGACGAGTGCGCGGGAGATAAATTCAATCACGCGAGTCGTTCGCAAAAAACACACCTGCCCTGCTTTGCCTTCTCGCAAATTATTATTATATGGTAATAGTGAATGGCTTACCTTGGGTCGACTTGGTTGTTTATGGGGAATGCTGGACGTCAAACCAAATTAAGTCAAGACCTTCGGGAGTCGAATGCAACAAACTAAATGGACTGGGACGCTCTTATTTTCCTTATTTGGATAACCCTGGTTAATGGACCTTCAATAGTTCGTACAAAACGATCACGAGTTAGGAATTGACAATTAACCAATCAACAATTTCTAACAAACGCCGAAGCGCAAATCTGTAGATGACTAAATAAATTTGGCGAAAACTCTAAGCAAAAATCTGTGAAAATCTGAATTTGACCGCTCGAGGGATCTCTAATGAGTGAGGCCTCACTCTCCTAATTGTTCCGTCGGACGCGCTTCGAGGCCTCCCCTCTCTTCATTAACGCGCACTCTTCTTCACCACCCTCTCTCGACTTTCTCTGTCTTACCCATGGGACTCTATGGGCCTTGACGACAATGCGATCGAGAGAGTACAGCGTCAGCAGCGCACGTGTCGACTGTTTCCGACGTCGGAGAGGTTCCTGATAGTCGCAGAATTCTTGACGCATGATGATTTTGTGTCCTCGAATTCTGCGCCAATGCTTGGCCATGCTGGCTGTCTCGAGCCCAGATTCGACCAGCAATTTATTAATTACTGATCGAATCGAGACATGAATAGCTGTCACATGACAAACTGTCTCATAGATATTTAGATAAGTCTGAACGTATTTTATTCGTAAATTTCAATACTTTAAACAGACTTTATTAAAAATGTTTGAGCTTATTTTGCTACATAGTTTTTGAATTAAACTGTCTCATATGTATTTACGTAAGTCTGATGTATTTGATTCGTGAATTGTAATACATTTAGCAGAGATTAGTAAATACGTATGAGTGTTTTCATATACTGACATTATTGAAAAATGCAGTTGATAAAATGTACAGTGTTATTCTTTTCTCTCTATATTAATATTTATTTACTGTTATGATTATGATATTATTTATGTAATTCCATGTGCCGTCTTAAATTATCCCTTTGACTGGAACTTTTAGTGCAATGAGTACATATATGTGTTTTTTTTCCATGTAAAAGTAAATGACAATTAAGGCGATCACGTCTTTTGAATAATTTTCCACATTTGCCAGAAAGGAAACACTTAATAGCAGCATTAATTAATTAATTAATTAATTAATTAATGTTCTTTAATATGCCATAAATACTTTTTTTTAGAATTGAATCTTTTGTGACAAATTTGACAGTTATGGTAAACCATACTTGAAACATCTTGATTTTGAATAGAAGCCGATTCCATTATTGTTGAATGTATTACGATAATACTGCTTGGAATTCACCTATACAGTTATAAGATATATAATTAAAAATTTACAGTTATTAAATAAATAATACCATTACATATACATATAGCTATTTAAATACGTATAGCTATTTAGATACTTCTGCCCAAACAATGTTTTTTATAAATTTAGTATTATCTATTTTATTTTGAATAAACAATTGGTCTTCATATTTACATCTTGAAAGGGCGACGTATATTTGGCCGTGAGAAAAAAGCGGTCTATGAATATAAATACGAATTGTAACAAAACTTTGTCCTTGAGATTTGTTTATAGTCATAACAAAAGCTAAAATTAAAGGAAATTGACGACGAAATAATATAAAAGGTAAAGATGTACGAGTATATTCACCCGTATCTAAAATAATTCTTGGAATGAGAGCAATAGTTTCCTTTTGAATAACGTTTGATTTTATGCCATATTTGATTACAGGAAGAGTTTATCTAAAATCTCCGCCTAAAATTATTAATTTCTCAGCAAAAGGTGTACTACCTAAATTACAAATATCTCGCAAAGTATTGTCAACAATTTCCAAAGCTTTTTTAGGGATCATAGATGCTTCATCCCAAATAATCACATCTCATTCTCTTATTCTCTTTTTATCTGATGAATGTTAAAAAAATGTTGTTTCAACGTCTTCTAAGTTTAATGGTAATTTAAATGTTTTGTGACTGGCTATTCCTGGTGGTAACAGAATTGACGCTAAACCCGTCGAAGCCATTGATAAACTTTGCTGGTTTTTACTTAAAAAATAATAAATTAAGGTATTACAGAAAAATGTTTTTCCTATCCCTCCAGGTCCGTCGATAAATCATTTTATGACTGCTTGTTTTTTTTTATATAATTAAAAATGTAATCTTGATCTTTGTTTAATTTTTCATGCAAAGAGTTGAAAACTTCTATATATTTGCTCATGTTGAATTTAAGTTCAGCTTGGGAAATGTTTTGTTCCAGTTGAGGTTCAAGTAAACCAAAATCAGAGCAAGCATAATTTTCAGAAATTAAAATATCGTTTATACATTTTAGTGCGTTGTCTTCAGCATTCTCATTAAAGTCTTCACTAAAATTAATTACATATTTTTTCCAAATTTGTTTTGCCAGAGGTAATTTATTAGCAATCAAAAACCAAGCAAAAAGTTTACGTAATTATATTGGTAACATAACATGACATACTTCATCAAATATATGAAAAATTTCTTTATCATTTTCTACCAGTCCCATAGCTATTGCCGTATCTGTAAAAGTTAAATAAGATATGCCCTCATAAGTTTTTAAATCATCAAAGGAAATAGCTCCTTTTAGACGATGTAAAATTAGTTTCAAATGAAATAATTCCTGTTCTTTAGGTATTACGCAAATTAATCTACCGAGAGTATTGATATATTTTTTACGTCTAACCCATTTCTTTTGAAAAAAGTGTAATTTTGTGGGATATCAGCATATAATATTCTTTTGGCATCATCATCTGTTTTATTCAGTTTAAAGCATACTGTAAGCGTTGTTTCACAATTTAATGTGTTTAAATCTATATTATTTTCGTGAACAAGAAAGTGTCTATCCGGACACAGTCGGTAAAAAACGGACTCACAATCCGTGTCAATTCTTGGAAATTCCGTTATCTTTTATCTGGCCGTGCCTATTCCGTAGCCGTTTTTATGCCGTTATTTAGTCCGTGTCCTTTCCGTGGCCATTTTTCTTCATTTTTTTGGTCCGATACCGTGCCGTTTCCGTGGCCGTTCCGTTTCCGTGGCCCTGCTGTTTCCGTGCCGTTTCCGTGGCAGTTCCGTTTCCGTTTCCGTGCCGTTCCGTTTCCGTTTCCGTGCCGTTTCCGTACAGTTTCCGTGTGGTCTCCGTTTCCGTGCCATTTCCCTGGAGTTTCCGTGTGGTCTCCGTTTCCGTGCCGTTTCAGTGTGGTCTCCGTTTCCGTGGCCGTGCCGTTTCCGTGCCGTTTCCGTGTCGCCTCCGTTTCCGTGGCCGTGCCGTATCCGTTTCCGTGCCGTGTCGTTTCCGTGCCGTTTCCGTGCTGTTTCCGTGTTGTACGGTCACGGAAACGACACGGACTAAAAAACGGCATAAAAACGGCTACGGAATAGGCACGGCCAGATAAAAGATAACGGAATTTCCAAGAATTCACACGGATTGTGAGTCCGTTTTTTACGGACTGTGTCCGAATAGACACTTTCCTTCCATAGGACTCACGTATCTGCAGTCTGTATGATTTGTAATTTCATCGTATATTAAAGAATCTGAATCTTTTTTGTGTATTTTCATAAAAGCTCTGTCATGACCTTCGTGCAAGTATTTATACAACTATTTAATGCTCATGACTGAAGCACAATATTCTGAATTTATGTGAAAATTATACTTTCTTAAAAGATGTGAGTTATATGGTACTACCATAGAATTATCAACATTTACAATTTTAACATTAACCTTCTTATTGTAATAATAGTTTTTATTTCTATTATCAAGTCTACGATATCTGGGAAAACCATTATTTTCAAACTGAGTCGCGTCGCAGTGGGGTTTTGAAAATTTTTTAAAGCAAACTTTGGTATCTATGTTATAACACAAAGAATCATCTGTATGTGGACCATGTAACATATGTTTTATTACCAAAGTCCTGAGTTCAATATTGTCATCGGAAATTTCTATACTAAAATGTTTATCAATTTTATCTGGATTTAGTCATTTATGTTTGGGATATAATATAAATAATATATGCGCAGGAGTAAATAGCATATAAACGTGAGCAATAATATTGCCGAAAATTTTTCCATCGTCGAAATCGTCGAATTCAACTACCTTTCATGGACAGTTTATGACGTACTTAATAAACACTAAAAAGAACTTTTTAAAAAATTAATATTTAACAAGATTTTTAACAATAAATAGTTTTTATTTTCGCCAATTTTAAAGTTAGAGAAATTCGGTAAAATGCATCTTAAAGCACGTAAAAAACCATGAATTTTCATATAAATTTTGTCACTATCGGACCAACAGGAACCGAGATACGAATTTTTTTTTAATCGTTGATTATGCCGAAATTACTGGATATTTTTTATTGAAATTCAGCACATTGCTTGTTTAAATGATACTTTAAATGATGACATTTTACCCGATAGCTCTAAATGCCTTAGTTCGTTTAAAACTGCTGACGAACAATTCGAATTGCGACTCTCCGGCCGTGCGAATGGGCGGAAGATTATTACACTTAAGTTGTTAGTAGATTACCTCGGCAACTAAAGCTGCTATTGAAATAAATTTTGTTTTGATTTAACGTGTTTTTTCCTCAGCTTTAACACTACGTGAACTAATTTGTCATCGGTGCAATGCGAACACGAGAAATTGCCATGTTTTCTGAAAAAAATCCTTTTTCTGCTAGTTAAACAACATTTATACAACCTTCATATGCATATATTGAGCAAATAATTGACTTCATGTTTGTATCTGCATAATATATGCACAAATAATGACTGATTGGTACACGAAACCCACCTTTTCTGGTAGATTTTTGAATTATCATTCAGAACATCCTGAATTTCAAAAAATCGCAATGGTGTACAATCTTATTGATAAAGCTATTAAGTTGTCGGACACATGCTTTCATAAGAAAAACATCAATATTGTAAAAAAATTAAAAGCTGATAATAATTATCCTGTCAACTTTACAAATAGATGTATAAAAAATGATGTTATTTCTGGTTGATTTGTTTGAACTCCATTATACTTTGACTTACACAACTCCATGAACAAAAACTCATAGGAATTGGTACATCTTTTTGAATGTAGTTGAATAGTTGTATTTTTCTTCGATCTGATAGTACGACGTAAGGCATTAACCACTCTATACGAGCGAGCTCAATTTTAAAGTTTTCGTAGGAAGCTGCTGCTCCCGCTGCTGATGTAGATGTTTGCAGAACAGCATTCAAATCACTTCTCGATATTGTAAGAATAAGTTCATGCTTCACATTTACTACAATTTTCTGATAATCTTCAGCAAAACCAAAAATCAATGATAGAGGAATTGTGACATTAAAGTTTCCATTAGCATCGGTTATTTTTCCTAATTCTGAAATGTTGGTCCAGCCCGAATTTTCAAGATGTTTAAGCTGACTTGGTGAGAACGAGGTGTAGCCTTTCATCAAGGTTGTTATAGCAAAGATGATTGATGGCATTGTTTACAAATTTAGTATTTGTTAGAGCACTACCATCCGCTTTGGTAATTTTACCAGAAATATGTAGAGAACTTTTGGATGGTAGTACACACAAATCTTGATGCTGAATTGCTATTCGAATTTCATCACTCTGATTGAATGCGTGTGAAGTGTATGGCTGATGAGCATGCACCTCATAATGTGAAACAGACTCATCAAAGATGACTCGAGCTTGTACATTAAGAACTTCCTCCATCTTTGCTCACACAACAAATAAATGTACAAGTTATTTTTTCAATATTTTTTTTCTTCCCTGTCTTCTTCCACCACGCTGTTGAACTACGAGACCAAGATTTCAAAGAAACTGTTAATTTTGTTGTGTTAGTCGTTTGATTGCTCGTTGCGGACTGACTGTCTGCTGACATACTGAGTTGCTAATATAGCTTTTTTCAGCATTGAAAACAATACCCATTTTATGTGCTTAAATGCAAACGAATCGTAATAATTTCTCCTCGAAGGTTAATCAAATCACCATCTTGATCTACTATACGTAGTTGTAAGTGATCAATTATTTTTACTGATACTGGTAAGTATATTATTTGTTTAGGAACTTCAATTATCTTGTAGGAAAATAATGACTTTCGAGAACTGAGGAGGTGCCTGAAAGGCTGAGTGTTATCGACTCAACAACCATCTTCAGAATACTGATTCCAAACCTCACTTTCTCTTTTTATACAGACAAAAATTATCTTTGCGACTGAGCTGATTACAGAGAAATTTGAGGCAAAGATGACCGCAAATGATGTTGAAAATTCTTGATATCTTTGATAATTGTACTTGACTCGAGAAACTTTCCAATAGTTCATAAGATCAAGAGGTGGTTGTAAATCTCCAAAGCTGTCAAAGTATACAACTTCTTTACCATTTTTTCGATAAGCTACCCAATGTGTGCCAGATGTACTCACATCATCTAGATTTATAATTGCTGACTCCTTCACACGGCAACCGTTGGAAGGTAAATCATTTCGCATGAAAACTCCACGAAAATTTGTTATTTTCATTAATTTTGCATATTTGAGTATATCGTAGTCGGTAAGTGCACGTTTTGGCAGTTTTACTTCAATGAAGTTTTTTTTTCTTCTTCTTCCTTCCTTCAGAGAGATACCAAAACCTTTTTGGTAAGGTCTCAAAAACAATCCTTTACCCAGCATCATTTTTTCAACTTTTCCATTATGCTTCTTTTGCTCTTCTAATTTTTTTTTAGCAGCAGTTGCTTTATTTATTGCTTGATCAATTCCAACATCTCCCGCAAGTGAGCCTACTGCACTAAGACTTGCAAAAAGGGGAATAAGCGCTGGAAGAAAGCCACCCACTCTATGGGGAACAGCCAAAATGCGTGGAACACTAACTTTACTTTTACCACCGACTTTTTTCACTTATTCTCGTGCACCCTTTAATGTTGACTTAATTATATAGCGAGCATTATTGCTAGGAATGGTAGATTTTGATAGTGATTGAACTAAATTTTTTAAAGTAATCCTTTTCTTTCTCTTAAAAATCCTTTTTTTACATCTGCCTCCTCCTCCAACACCCATACCAAACTTTGATTTTAACTTCATAGCACTTGTTACAGCAAAGGCTGCCGCTTTTTCTTTCAAACTAGCGTCTTTAGATTTTAATCTATTCCAAGCCTATTCTGCTAAAATTTTATCTGCAACGTTTCTCTCCTGGATGTTATCTCGATTCTTCGAATAAGCAATGTCGTGTTCTTTACAAGCAGCGTCAAGAGGATTAATCCCAGAATCACCACGAGCTAAACGTTTTGCTAACTTGGTACCTGGACCGCAGTACTCATAACCTGGAAGATGAAGCTCAACGGGTAGTTTGTTTATCAATGTATTCACTAATCCTGAACCTCGTTTTCTTTGCATGCTGCTGTCTGTAAACAAGCTCATGCGAGACTGACTGTAAAAAGGTATAAATATCACATATTTATACTGTTTCGAGTTAGTCTGTTTTGTGAGATGGATCTGAAAAAGTAGTCTGCAAAGCCGCCAGTAATCAATTTCGATTTTTTGACTCAACAGCATCAGAAAAATAATCGTCATGGAAAATTATTACCAAATAGTATAAGAGCAGTATTTTGCGGACCATTAAATTGTGGAAAAACGAACGCTCTTTTGTCTCTAATCATTCATCCTAACGGTCTGAAATTTGAAAATATTTACGTTTACTCAAAATCTCTAAATCAACCAAAATATAAATTTTTGGAAAAACTTTTGGAGCCTCTCGATGGTATCGAATACGTTCCTTTTGGCGAGCATGATCTTGTTGTGTCACCCGATGAAGCTCGACCAAATTCAATTTTCATATTTGATGACATTGCATGTGAAAAACAAAATAACGTTAAAGCTTTTTACTGCATGGGTAGACATAATAATGTAGATTGTTTTTACTTGTGTCAGTCGTATGCCCAAGTACCGAAACATTTAGTGCGTGACAATGTCAACTTGTTGGTGATTTTTCGTCAAGACGATATGAACTTCAAAAATGTTTTTAATGATCATGTTAATACTGGTATGTCGTATCAACGTTTCAAAGATATTTGTTCAATGTGTTGGAATGCTGGTAATCACAGCTTTCTCATTATTGACAAAGATTGTAATATAGACGATGGTCGCTACAGAAAAGGCTTTGATCAATTTGTAATAAATATACAGAATATGGAAAAAATGTAGCATTTTATTGTGAAATTTGAAACCATCAAGATGACTGATTTTAACCAACAAACTGCTGTCTTACGGGAAGTTGAGAAAGCTCGGAATGCTGTGAAAAGAAAGTACGATTCATAAAAATTGCATAAATTGGGAGTGGAAAAAAATTTAAGTGACTCGTTTCAGCCAATAGTGAAACCATTGGAAAAGCTTGTTCATGTCACCGAAAATTGAATAAAACAAGAAATAAATTTATCTCCAGTCAAGAAAGAAGTGAGACCAAAGAAGAGAATTAAAAAAATTGAGCGTAGTACTTCAAACAGTGATGATGATGATGATGATAATGATGATAATTTTCCTGAATCAGATTTTGAGTCTGCTGTTGATTATTCAACAGATGAGCTAGAAAAAACAGGTAAAATTGGAATGCGCTTATACAAAATCGCTCAAAGATCAACTCATACGGATTACCGCTACTGGGATGATCCAAACGAGCTTGTAGATCGTCTAAGATTACTTATGGCTGAAGCATCTGCTGGTAACAATAATCACGTTAATGAAATACAAACATTTGTCGAGGAGCTTCGTGAGGCAAGGATTATTAGTTCAGTATTAAAATGAGCATCGACGTGTTTGGACGTCAGTTGGTTCACGCAGATTCATCGCGAGGGCCACCTGGAATAGGATTCAAGCTTACTAGTGATGGAAATTTTGATTTGGACAATCGATTATTGTGTAATGTAGGTAATGCTGCTGAACAAAATGATGCAACGAACTTAAATTCTGTGCAAAAATTGGTAAAAGACGAAACAAAAAAATTGCTTGAAGATTTTCGGAGTGTTTTGAACAATAAAATTCAAAACATTGAATCTGAAATTCTGCAGATAACAAACATACTATCAGATTTAAAAGAGAAGACAAAAAATGAAAGCAAAATTAGTGGACGAACTGCAATGCGTAATTATCGACGCCGCTCATTCCTCCTTAAAGATATTGACGAAACTTGGCAGGCAGATCTTGTTGAAATGATTCCTTATGCCAAGTAGAATAAAGGTTTTAAATACTTACTCATAGTAATTGATACATTTTCAAAGTATGCTTGGACTGCACCAGTCAAGGATCAAAGTGGAAAATGTGTAGCTGAAGCTATGAAATCCATACTTTTGCACAAAAGATTACCCAAGAATTTACAGACGGATCGAGGAAAAGAATTTTACAATAAAGATTTTCAAAAACTAATGAAAAGTTATAAAATTCATTTGTATTCTACGTATAGTAATCTTAAAGCATCAATTTGTGAACGTTTTAATCGTACTCTAAAAAGCAAAATGTGGAAATTGTTTAGTCTGCAAGGTACATACAAATGGCTAGACAGTTTACAGGATTTAACTTTTACAGTATAATAATAGTCATCATCGAACCATAGGAATGAAGTCTGTAGAAGTGAATAAAGATAATGTTAATCATATAATGAATCGAGTAAAAAAGGTCAAATCTTTTCAAACGAGCTAAATTTAAAATTAGAGATCAAGTACGTGTTAGCAGAATCAAGGGTGTTTTCAACAAGGGCTATACTCCCAATTGGTCAACTGAAGTCTTCATAGTAACAAAAATTTCAAATACAAAACCCTACACCTATCATCTAAAGGATCATCAAGACAAGCCAATTGCTGGAGGATTCTATGAAGAGGAACTTCTCAAGACTAAGCATCCAAATGTTTATTTAATTGAAAAAGTTTTGAAAAAAGTGGTAATAGAATTTATGTAAAATGGTTAGGTTTTGATAATTCTCACAACAGTTGGATAAATAAAAACGATATGTAGATACAAATAAACTGCATTTATTTATTTATTTCCCTCAATTTTTTTAATAGTACAGGCATTATAATAGCATTTGTTTGATTAATTCTTCTCTTGAAACGTTCTCGATCTCGTGCTACCTGCTCCCATTTTCCACATCGAGCTTCATGATGAGCAAATCTCCAAGTGTTTATAATATGAATAGTTGGCTCTTCATTAAATCGAACACGCTTTTTACTGAAATTAAATGCATTAAGTGATGTATAAAAAAAAAGTATGTCAGAACTTACCCATTATTTGCTATTTTATAATGACCCCAAGCAAGCGTATCAGTGCTATTATCTTGAAGAAATCTCTTATCGTCATAAGGGTTAAGTGCAACCTTCTTTTGTCTCACAGTCTCGACCTTGTGAAGCTTCGATCTTATCGCATACTGCTCTCGACTCTGAATGCGTGAATTTTTTAAGCAATCCAAATAGTCATTGAAGTCTATAGATTTCTTCACAACGGAAGCCTTGATACCCTTAATTTTTTTCATACAATCCTGATTATTGACGCGTGTACTATACATTTTACTTCTCAAACCAATGAATTCAGTGAGAATCTGTCCATTGCACTCATCCTTCATTAGTCCAACAACTTTTTTATTAATACGTGGCATATTAAATATATTTTCTACAGGATAATCAGATGTATCAAACTTGTCAATATTTTGTTTCATATCTTCATAGAAATCATTGCATTTAATAGCGTATATGAGGCTATCAGTATCTGTATAAAGTAATTTACAATTATCTTTATACATTTTTCGCATATAGTTATAATGAAAATCATACATATGTGCCTTTGAAAGATCTAGAACTGTAAGTCCAACATAAATTGGCTTATTGATCAGTATATCAGTTTTATTCATTTGTATAGCAACTAGATTTTCGTTAAATATATCACTGCTATGAAAGTTTGGACTTGAAATTTGAGCCTCACAACTTCCTTCATATTTACACATAAGTTTTACTGAAACTCTTTTTCTAACATTTTCCATTGTCTTACCAATAAAATTTTTTTCAAATTCATTTTTTGCTACTGATCGCAGATTACTGTTTAAATCTATGTACGATTTGAGCCATTGCGATTGTTTGAATTTTAAAACTCTGTGTATCTTACAAAGTTGTAGGCCATTAGAGAGAGCCTGTCTTAGAGCAACATAATGAATTACATAATTTCTTTTAGATAGTAGAGTAGCCAAAAGTTTTTCTTGCTTACAACCTGGCGGTTTTGCATGTTCAGGACGAAATGGTAAATCATTATGATCATTGTGTAGATTGCTTGGATAATCTAAACCAACTTCGACAATATAATCGTACGAATCATCAGTGCTCCATAAATTGAAATCATCTAAATTTTCAAGCCATTCAAACTCATTGAATGGAAGATTTTGTGAAAGAGTATGTCCATACAAATTGTTTGCATTTAAATAAATTAAAAACTGATTTTCCTTACTTTCAGCATATTTTTCAAACATTGACTTGTGATTCGATGCTGCATAACGATTTGAGCATTTAATTAAACCACCTCTGATTTTACGCTCTACCAAAAATACCATATCAATATCGGTCAAAAGCTTTAATTTTATTCCTGTATGTTTAAGCATTGCATCCCAAGAGAAGCCGGGAATAGTAGAATAATGAGAAGGATCGAGACTGTAGACTCTCATACATTGTTCTTTGAAATTCTCAAAAACATCAGCTAAAAGTAGGACATCAGTTTTCATCTAGAGATCGGAGTATTCACCACTCGTTTTCCATACATTTTCAGCATGCTGATAATCCTCATCAGATATATGTAAATCATTGAGCTTACTGAAAAATTCATCTTTTACAGGCAATTTATACTCTTCCAACTTTTCCATGAGCTAATGTACTCGTAGGGTAAAACACCTTTTCTTGTTAACAGATTAATTTGTTCTCTGCTGAGGTCACTAAATTCTTTATTAATAACTTTGTAGTCTTCTAGATATGATACCAGTTTTTCTAATGATGAAGGCATAAATCTGAATGAATCTAAAAATCTAAATTTTATTGAGCTATATTCTACATGCTTTGTAAAAGAAATATATTTCTCTTTTGTTAGAGGGAGTAAATCAATTTGTCCGGGGAAATGATTTGAAACGTCGGATATGATAAAATGTGCATTATAACCACTCAAATTATGAAATACAACAGGAACAATTTTCGATAGTTTAAGTTGCATGTACTATGTGCAGGTCCTCGATACTTTCCAGTAAGATGACAATGATCACGTACTTTTTCACTATCGTTTAAACTTTTTTCATAAATATGGCACATCTTTGAATTGCGATAGTCGGTTATTTCAGCTTGAGATAAAATTGGCATAGGTAAAGGATTATTGTATAAATTAGTTACTAGTTCTTCTATTTTTTTCAATTCTTCAGAGAACCATAAAAATGCTTCACGACCTCTATAAAATTATATTTCGATAAAGAATTGTTGTAGCTACATTTAAAATAATATCCTATACTGTACATCTGATGACTTGCCTGGTTGCGTATTAGCAATTTTCTCTTGTCTTATACGTTTTAACAAACACTCACAATCTGCATAGATGATGAATGGTAATTTTTCATTAAATCGATGATTTTTAAATTGAATTATATCATTTCCAGGTGCGGGTAATCTAATTTTGCAGTTATTTAATATTTTACAATGTTCTTCATGTTGAGACAAACTATCTTCTTTGTAAAAAAAATTCAAGCATCTATCGCAAATGAATAATTTTCGTTTTTTGTTTGTAAAATCATTGCTAATTAAGCGTGAAAGATTTTTTATGTACACATAATGTGATTCCGCTATGAATTTATCATTTTCATCTAAATTATCATTTTGCTGTGTTATTAAGAGAAGATTTACATGATTATTCTTTTTTAAAGCTGTTAAATATAGAGGTACAATATTTTTATTGTCCAATCCGAAAACATTTATAGAAATAAAACTATTTTGTTTTTCGAATTGTGGTATCTGTCTCAATGCTACTGGAAACTCAATATCTTTCATATTTAATACATGCTCATATTTGATGTATTTGCTTAATCTATTAGAATGTTTTTTGTCTTCGGCAGGATATAGCGCAGATAAAATCGCCCATACAAAACATTTGTTATCATAATTTTTTACATTAATACAAGCTTTCTTTTTGATAAAAATTCTGGTAAAGGTATGTATGAGCTACCAGTACGCAATGGATTAAATTGGTTTACATTTATTTGTATACTCTCAATAGAATGAAAAGTCCAGCCAGAATCACGCTCTTGAAACTCCTCAATATGTGTGAGTAAAGGTTCAGTGACATTAGCTTTAAACCATTTATTTAAGACTGTTCCAAATAAAATTTCGTGATTTTCTGTATTGAAATGTTTAATTTCAATACATTCTTCCTCTTCATTACATGTTTTTTTAAATTTACATGATAAAACTGTATTAACTTTCAAAGCTTTAATATTATCACGCATCATACTTTTTATTTTGCGTGAAAATAATGTTGAGGAATCTTTTAGAAATTCAACTAGATCTATATGTGTTAAATTAGCTATAATAGCTGTCTTCATCCGATTTTTAAATGCGCTGTCCATGTCAATCCAACGATACGGTTAGTTTTCCTCATAGCTTGCAATAATCCACTACCACTTTTTACTCCGATTAATGGTTTCAAGCCTTGCTTTCATACATTCATGTTTTTGCAATTATGCACAACATACTCTGTTTCTGTTGTACAGATAAATATTCACTTTAAGAACATTCTTCAAAGTTTTTATGCAACGTGAGTAATAAATTTTCCATCGTCTAATAGTTGCAAAATCAGTTGATCTGCTTAACAATTTTTCAGCCTGTTCCAATGATTTGACAAGTTGTTTACATTTTTCTATCATATCCATGGTTCAATTCCTAATAAAGTAAAAAATATTTAATTGAACTGAATTTCATAAATATACATTTTGTTTTAAATTAATGAATAAATACAAGTATGCTTCATACAAGAGGGAGTGAGAAGAAGAGACAAGAGAGAGAGCGCGCGAGGGTTAGAGAGAACGCATGATAAGATTTTCATCTCTACGGGACAAACTAGCATTTGAGTCGTAGGTGTGCAACGAGCAGGATCGTTTCTGAGTAGCATTTCAAAATTTCGGTGAGTATTTTTGTAAAGAATCTGTCTAAAATATTGTATAAATAATAATAATAATTTTTCATTGTTTCAGAAATAAATGTTTAGTTCTAAATGAGTGGTTATGTGAAGGAGGAGCCGATATATAGATTATAGCGAGCTACCCGAACGGTATCGCCCTAAACAGCAGACAACCAGTAAATTACTGGGCTTCAACAATTGGCGATAACGAAGAACTGCCAAAGTTTGATCTAGTAGAACAACCACAGCAAGTAACAACAGCAGCCGTAACAACAACAGCACAGGCAGCAACAACAACAGCAACAACAGCAGCAGCATAATTCAATACCCGATAGTCCGGCATCACCGACTCTACATCGGGTCATGTAGTAATTCGACAGCCAGCCCCAGCCTACATTTTAAGCCCGGAATCACCGCCAATTTATAAACATGAATGTGTGTTCTTTGTATACAAGAGAAAAATGTGTGTGTGTGGTGTGTGTGTGTGTGTGTGTGTATGTGTTTGTGTGTACGCTCAGTTTTGGACGAGCG
>JACCIB010001122.1:0-55177 GCA_018906965.1 Philotrypesis tridentata | reverse complement strand
GTGATAATTGTAGCCCCTGGGTCAAACAGTGCTCTATATTCTTGTCCTCCTAAATCGACTCTTATATATTCTCTATTGTCTATTGTGGCTGCAGCAATAGGCATTTCTGACTCTTGTGATTCCTGGTCGACTCCAGCTTCCACTATCGGTGCAGAAGTTCTGTCGTCTGGCAGTGTTATCATTGATGAGCGCCTCCACCGCAGCCTCAATCTTCCTCAATCTAGTAAAATCAATCTCTTCCATCAGATCAGTAATCTTTGTACGGATTATCCTCTCCTTGGTTGTCTTCCAGCAACTCTTTTGCTTCGATAAGGTGCACCTCATCTTCGCTGGAGCTGCCGTCTTCGTCTTCTTCTTCCGATAGGATTTCCACGTTCGCAGTTTCTTCGATTTCCATGTCGCTTTGTCTGGCCGTAACTCTGGTCTCGCCGAAATCCAAGGCTTGTACTAGTTTTCTGACCGTTTCCTTGTCCTTAATGTCTACCTTGGGTAAAGTTGACGTTATGGTCGGCTCCGGTCTGAGATCTATTTGCGCCTCGGTCCGCATAAGCTTTTCGGCTTTCCTGAATTCTGCCATCTCTTTTATCTTCTCCAGGCTCCTCTTTTGAGAATTCTTCGATGTCTTCTAGTCCATGACCACGAATCATTTCCTTCTCTACTCGAAAGCCTCGCTTCTTGTATAGCTGGATTTCTCGTTCTAGCTTCGTGTCTTCATCGCTACTCTCCATTGGCGCAGCCGGCGTCCCGTCTGGCTTAGATTCCGCGTTTCTGACCGTATTTGCTTGAGCGTGATTTCCTTTTTTATCTTCTTTTGTCTCTTCTTTCTTCGTGATAGAGTCTGACCATGGTTTGACCTTGGCGTCTCCTCTTTTCACGTTTGCCCTCGTTAATCTGTTGTCTCTTCTTCGTGAGTGCTTTTTCCTGACTGTGGTCAGCCTGGCCGTTGGTGACGATTCTGGCTGCTACTGTCTGGTTTTGCACTTTCTCTAGTGGCTGTACGCCACTCTCTCCCCCTCCCAAAATTGACATACCTGTGGAAAGATTACGGGTATGTGAGTCAATTTGCAGGTTACGACTGGGGCCACGGTGTGAAGAAGGAGGTCGGCTGCCCCGTTGCCGCCTCCGTTTGTCCATTTCCCAGAAGCTTTCTGACGTGGACACAGTTAGGACAGTCTCGAAGCGTTGCCCCCTTTTGCCCGCAGATCTGACATGATTGCTCTGGCAATATTTGTGGTTGCAACTGCTGTAACAGTTCTCTGGCCTTGACACAGTTTTTACAGTTTTTAAATGGTGCTCCAATCTGACCGCATACCTGACATCTGCCTGCCGGTTTCAACGGGTATTTGCACGCGTTTCTTCTATGTCCGTATTGTTTGCAATTGTAGCATTGTGTTTTCGGACATTCTGCTGCTCTATGCCCGACCGTTTCGCAAACATGACAAGGTCCATAATACTGAGCCTGTTGTTGCGATTGGTTTGTTTGTTGGCTTAGTGCTGGCGTGAAATTTTGTTGTACAGGTTGTTGTGGTATAGGTAGCTGAGCATGTGTCGCAGGAATTTGTTGAGTTGTTGCACACACTTCATGTGTCTTAACTGGTGTTTCTGTCTTCGCTTCCTCTGTTTTTGCTGGTTTTTTCTTTTTGTTTTTCTTTTTCTTTGTCTTGGTTGGTTCTTCTATGGTTTCCGCTATTTCTTCTGTTCCGGCAACTTTTGGTTTTGGAGTGGTTGACCATGCTGCTGCTGGGAATTTTGATTTTTCTGCTGGTGGTGGCGGAGCGTACCTGGCATCATGTTCGAGTTCGTCTTCTAGCTCTTTGCAGTACTTCTTTACGTCGTGGAAAGTTTTAATCTTCTTATCTTTGAGGGCTTTTCTATAAACTGGTCGCAATCTGTCGATGAGTAGGGCGATCTGTTTCTTGACTGGCATTGGTTTTTGTAGATGATCGGCTATGTGTCTGAAGTTCATAATATAAGTCGATATCTTTTCTCCGTTGCCTTGCGTGCGTCGAAGCAGTTCATCCATTACGTCATTGGTGTTTGCGGAAGTATAGAATTGTTCTTTAAATGCGGTTAAGAAGTCTTTCCATGACTGTATATCTGTCTTTTCGGTTTGATACCACATTTGTGCTCGTCCGGTCAAGGTGTAAGGTATCAGTTTCAACATGGCCTTGCTGCGAATATCTAGGCTGTCCTTGATGCCTTCTAATTTTCTTCCGTAGTCTTCTGGGTCTTCCTTCGATGAGCCTGAATATTCAATCTTTAGGTTTCTGATCAATTGTAAATGACTGAGATGATTTTTCGCGTTTATACTGTTGTGACTTCTGTCTAGTCGTCTGTTAGCTCTCTGTCTGTGAGATTGTGGAGCATCACTATCTGATGAGATACTATCTGACGAGCTGTCCGATGATTCTTCCGACGAGCTGCTGAATTTTGGCGGTGGTCGTGACTTCTTGTGTTTTTGTGACGTTTTTGATTTGGATGGTTTTATCTTGCTAATTCTTGTAATAGTTGTACTGTTCGTGTCTGTTTCTGTTGTTGTAATCTGTAACTCGTGGATTGTTTTTTCTAATTTTCGTCTTTGCGTTTCGACTGCTTCTTCATTATCCGATTTTTCGCTTTGACTCGTGGTTACGCTTAGCCTCTCTTCCGTGGATATGGTTTTTTTCTTCGTTCCTGTTGGATTTGTTAATTCTTCTATTTCTGGCAGATTTTTAGCGAACGAGCTGTCCACAGGAATATGCTTTTTCCCTGGCGATGAGTGTAATAGTGTTGATGTGTGCTGACTTACGAACCATTTGTTACTCTGCAGCGATTTCTCTGCTGAGTCTGTGAGTAACTGCTTGACATGTTCTGAGTATTGTATACTCGTGGATGCGTTTGGTTGTACATACTGTTGTTGTGGTACAACTGGTTGTAGTTGAGTAAGTAATTGCACTAAATCTGATTTTTCTGTTCCATGGTTTTCCTCGTTCATTTGTCTGAGCCTTGGGATCGTTGGTTTGCCGCCCCATGGATACCATGGTGCATCTAATTTTGTTTCCAATAGCACTCTTGCCCGTAATAAGCGATCCTGTAATATACCTCTTGTTCCGTTTGTCTCTGCCTGAATGTTTTCTAATGCGTTTTGAATCTCTTTTCGATCCAGTTTAATTACTTCTCTTACTATAGCTCTAACCTCCCTGTGTTTTCTAAGTTTCTCCATTATTTCTTGGCGGCCGGCGTTGGACATCTTGGAATTTCTGGCTGATATTCAATTCTGACGCGATCTGATTTTTATTACTGGTTTTTCAAAAAAAATCTTGTTTGTTCTGATTTAATAGTACGAACAATAATTCTCTGATCTTCCTGTAATTGTAAAATCTAGCGTCTGATTGTCTACTGTCAAGAAATTTTCCTATCTGTCTCGTGTAGTGAAATTTATAAAATAATTTTCGACGTACTACCGTTAACCGTCTATAGAAATATGAGGGTACTGTTAGTTATAAGGGTGATATATATAGTATTGGAGGTAATTATAAATAATTATTATTAATTATTGTTGGCATGCAGAATTTTGGGACGTTGTCTTTGGCCAGCATAAATTCAATTTCGTCGAGAGGGTGGTGCTTGGTTGGAATTGTAGAGAGAAAAAAAAAATTTCGATTTTTTTCGGAAATGGTCGTATATATTGGGTGGCACTCGCGGAATTTGTTTAATTCTGTCGGTTGTTGAAATTGACTACGCGTACGGCTCGGCCGTATTGCGAGCGATTTTTCGGACTGTTGACGAGAAAAAAATATTTTTCGGAAATGCTCCTATACCGTTGACCGTTCACTGAGAGAAAAAGAAAAAAAATTTTTCTTGGAATTTTCCACTGCACTGCCTCGTTTTCGAAATTAAATTTTTATTCTTCTCCGGCTTACTATCTCCGCCGTGTTCATTTACTCGCGTCACGTTTTTCAATATGGCCGCCTTAGCCGACCGCGTGGCACAAAATGGCCAAGTCTCGCGTGTTTCGTTTTTTCACTTTTCCCCGATCCTTTTTCGCCGCACGTTGGGCGTCAATGTGACGTTGTGGTTTTTATTGCTCTCTCGGGGAGGCCGTGGAGAGCTTCACAACGTGATCGCGCTCTGTTATCGGGCTGCCGGATGAACCGTATTTAATTATTAATTGTTGGACGCCCGGTTCACCAACCGCTTTGCTGGCTGCTCAGCGGTGCACAAACTTATATCTCGCGGCCGCGAATTTTTGGGAAGAAGGGTAGGCGGGGGTTTGCTAAATAAACACACGCACAGTCTTAAAATGGACGGCCTGGCATTTATTGAATAACAAATAAATAATGTGAAAGAGCTCGCGTGCGGGAGGCACGCTCTGGCGGTAAGTCCGGCCGACGCGGGGAACGCGCACTTTGAAATGATAAGTGTCTACCTGGCTGTAAAATACGATGACTGTTCGTCCTCTCGTCCGGATGATGTCTCGTTCCCTGTAATGTCGCGCGGCGCAGAATGACTTCGCGGAGCGAACCTCGACAGTATAACGCTGGAGGTTATGTCGTGGAGAATGCGGAGGGAAAATATGTAGTCCTGGAGTGCGTCCGATTTTGCCTGCTGCTCACTGGATACTACTCGTTCTACCTGTTGCGCGGCCGTTGCGACCGCGGCGTCTCTCTCTGTCTCTTTCTCGCGCATGTATTTTCTGGCTGTCCTTTCTTACTCACGCGATATCACGTGATAGCCTGATATAGCACATTTCTGTCCTAGCGCCCTCTTACTAATAAATATCCTCGCGCGCGAAATTCGAATTCGTTAGTTCGCTCTGTCTGGCTGTCGTCGCATTCAATCATTCATTTTCCGCCTGATTTTCCTCTTACAATTTTTCTCTATAATATTTCGCTCGCGTACCGCTGTGGATCGAGCCGCAGTCCTCCACCCGTCGCCAATACCGTTCGAGGCTCATCGCGTGCCTCCACTTTCTACGCTCACATCACATATTCTCCGTCTTTGTCTATCTCGCACTCGCTCGCTCTTATTCTCTCTACAGCGCTCGCCAACATGGCGGCGGTCGCTCGCGCGCGTACGCCTCGTGGCTTCGCTCGCCGTGCTGCGCTCTCAGCCGTCGCCGCTATCTTCGTTCTCTCTCGCTCTCGCGCGGCTTCCCTCTCTCTGCCGCTCTCTCGTTGTGGCGCGCGTGGTGCTTCTCTCTCTCTCTGTCTCGTGCGGCGCCGCGCATGCTTCGCGCTGAGCGTGGCTTCTGCTCAGCTGTTCGTGGCGCTGCTCTGCTCTGCTGCTCCGGCCGTGTCTTCTCTCTCTCTCTCGCTCTCATCTCTGCCCTGCTTTCCTGTAAACACCACCGGGTCTTAGCGTATGCTTTTTTTCATTAGCACGTCTCCGGTGGTGTCCAGGCGAGCTGGGGCTGACGGCTAACCGTCACAATATATATATACACACACATATGTATGGTGATTCTCTGTATAATTTTCAAAAAATTTTTATCTATCAAAAAATTATTGGAAATTGATCTAGAAAATGTCTTAGGTCTCATGAATTTTGTTAAATTTTTTTTATCATGAACTATAAGTTAAATTACCGAGGGTCAAAGTTCATAAACGGAATAAATTTATATTTTTTGTTTAAATTTCATTAATTTGTAGTTCCTCCAGAAGGCACTTTTGAATATAGCATACATATAAGATTTTTTTAATTACCTAAAAATTTCAATAAAAATACGTGTAATGTCATATGTTATTTGTAATAAAATGTATGTATGTTATGTACATATAAATAACTTAAATAATTATTGTATTTTGGAGAGATATACAAAATTAATCCATGAAAATGATTTTCCATTGCCGTACAGAATCTGGATTTTGATGGAGACAAACTCCGTCTCTGATGTTTCAAATTTTTCATTTCGACAATAAATTTTTCTTCGAGCAAAAGCTGATTTTGGGATGTGCTTCCCATCTATTTCTATGGAAAAAAGCATTTTTAAATAATAATTCATTTTATATTAGCTATTTTTATATTATACCATAATTTTTGTCTGATATACATTAAATAAGCGAGCATATATATTAGTATGGTAAGTTATTAAAGATTTAATTTGAAAATTATAATAATTTAATACAAAATATTACCAGTATTAATCGTACATTTATATGCTATGGACTTTCCATCTATTTCTACAGAAATAAATACATTTTTAAATAATTCATTAATTTTATAACAGCTAATTTTCTGGTATACGTTAAATAGAGAAAACATATGTATTAGCATAACAGATTATCAAAGATTTTAATTAAAAAATTATGATTTCATGCAAAATATAACCAGTATGAACCGTATATTTACAAATGGATTTGATTTATAACGAGAAGCCAACTATAACATAACATAATAGGGCAATACATATATTACTTTAGAAGATTATGAAACATTTTAACAATTTTTATATCATTTTCTATCAGAAAAAGAATATATATTTATTTTATGAGTAATGCATATGTTACACATTTTATTTTATTTAACTAACAAATCAAAGCCCTTCAATATATTCCAAAATAGTACTTACAGTGATAAATAACGCTTGTTCATTCAAGTCTGATGCTGTTTATATACAGTTTTTTAATGCTAATTTCACCTGTAACAAAAAGAATAATGTATTTTAAAACAAAGACTCAAGTTCTGTAATGGTAAAATTAATTTCATTAATGATAATTGAAATATACTTATCTGAGAGAGTGATATCCGTTAATAGCATATTTTGATCATCATGCCATATTTTTTCCGTGCATTTTTGCACTTGGAACTTTTTATAGTTCTGGATTAAACACTATTTTGCCCACACGTACTATGACTTTTACGGGACTTGAGCGCGTTTTAAATAACATAATTATTATGATAAACTTGGAGAACCCAGATGGAGGTTATCAGCTAGCAGAAACCAGCAGTAGACTAATACTTTATAGCTTCGTTATAGGGATCCCTATAACCCTATAATTTGGTACCAACCCACTTTCGTACTATAGTTATGTCTAGCCTGAAGTATTATTCTACTGTTGGTTTCTGCTAGTTTATAACCTCGGCGTGGATACTCCAAATTTATCATAAATTATATTATTTAAAACGCGCTAAAAACCCCTAAAACTCGTACTAAAAGTGTGCAATAGTTTTTAATATAGAACCTGCAAAAAGAGGTTCAAAATATACTATCAACGGATCTCACTGTCAGATAAGTATATTTTAATTACCTTTAAATAAATTAACTTTACGATAATAGAACATGATTCTTTGCTGTAAAATAAATTATTCTTTCTCTGTTACAGGTGATCCGATCAACTTAGTGTAAAAAATAATGTATATACTGCAGACATTATTGAATCAGCCTTATTTATCACTGTAAGTAATTGATACGCTTATGAAAGAACCTGTGAATGTTCCAGAATGTCAGAGGCCTTGATTTCTCTAAAAGTTACTACTTTCTGTAAAAGAAAAAAATACAGCTACAGAAAAAAACTTGCATCTTCCGATAATAATTTACAACATTATTTTCACATCTAATGAATGTATCTTGGCTTTTCTGACCTACTCTGCTTTGTTCGCTAGATCCCATAGAATATTCTCATCTACTTTTTTTACCGTCAATCTTTCCTAAAGATTTTTTAATTTGTTCTAAAGTCTAATTTCCGTACTTTTATGCATTTATTAGAAAGAGATGGAAAGATAGTCTGCTAGAGCTCAATTTCTCTGTTAAAAAATGCTTTTTAAAATCGATTATAAATAAAACTAAATAATAGTGAATAATGAGTATGGATGTATCGATTATAATTAATGGTTTATTGACTTTTATATAAGTCAAATATCCTTGAAACTATTATATATTGAGTATATGACACACGTGGGCGCTTTTCAAAGTATAAAATCTTGTTTAGTTTATTTTAATTATTATAAATGTTAAAACTGATTACATGGGGATATTCTATAGGATTTTTATAATGTAGCGCAACAAAATTTTGATGGATTATGCTAATATTTCACTGTTTTACCTAAATTTTTTGCTGCTCTAAACAAGTCATTTTTAATAAATGAGCTGTTATATTTATTTGTCACAGAGTAACCAAAGCCTCTGACATTCTGGAACTTTCACAGATTCTTTTATAATGAGTTTTTTTTAGATATTGATGATCAAACTGAAAACTTGATTTTAAGGCTTAAAAAAATCTATATAAAACCCATATGTATATATATATATGTGTGTGTATGAGTGTATATTATAAACATGAATTGTTACTAAACTATAAAATTCATTTTTAATTTTTAGAATTAACCATGCAAAACCAAATGGATATTAGTGAAAATGGTACTTAAAAATTTTATTTTATAATGTATTTTGTTCTTAAGATTTGAAAACCAGACTAGTTTTCCTACGCCAACCCTAACAAAATGATTTTTTAATTTAGCGCAAGTTGGTACAGACAATAATAACAACAACAATAACAATAACAACAACAACAACGACAATAACAATTTCAACAACAACAAGGGCAACAGAAATCAGGCTAATCATGGTACCATTTTACCAATAGAATTTTTTAGTAATATAAATATATTTGAGAATTTAAAAAAAAAATACATAAAATACTTTATGTCGGTAGAAGAGGTACGAGGGCTGGTAGGAACTTCAGGAGATACAGAAGGAGGCTGAATCCCTACCAGCAAAACCTGAAGAATCTAGCTGAATTCATAAATTTTATGGCCAGGTCCAATTTAGAAGAGACACGCTCGGACCTGGCCAAGCAAAGAAGACCAGAAGTGTTTCACGGAGAAGATGCTCCAGAAGAAGAGGATCCTCTACAAGGAGTGAATCCACAGAATTAATGTATAATTTTTAAAAAATATACAGTATAAAATCTAAAAACTTGTGTATATTATTTATACTTACAAGATACGTGCGCTTATGACAGCTATTCTTCTAGAAGTCTAAACAACTTGATCATTTGTAATGACCAGATGGACTGCAAATTTTGTAGAAACTTTCTTAGATAGTTCAGCGATGAAAATACAACACTTTCACTAGCTTGTCACACGGATTCCTTTCAATATACTTATACAGCTTGAGAGTTGTAACCTCTCACGAAACAACAGAAAAAATTTAATAATGTTGAATAGCTATGTCAACAACCGTAGAAATTTTCGTAGACACATTCTTAACACTACACTAGCTTGTCACATCACAAGAAAATTCTTTTCTATAATCTCTTATGTATTTCCTATTAATAATGATCAAATCTTGTGGCGTAGGTAGCATAATCTTTGAATCAAAATAAGAACACGCTTACTCTGTACCAGTTATTATTCTAAACTTAATAATGAATTATCCTTTAATAAAATACTTTTCACTTCACCATCTTGTCACAGGAATTCCTTTAGTATATAACCTGACAGTTGCGTAACCTCCCAATAGAAATAGGAAAACATTGACTGTAAATTCTGTAAAAACTTTCTTCGATACTTAAACGATGAAAATACAGCACTTTCACTAGTTTTTCACATGGAAAAATAGAAACTTTCTTGCAAGAAAAATCATTAAATACTTTACACTTCACTAGCTTGTCACATTACGAGAAAATTTTTTCCTTGTATCCTGATAGTTGTATGCCTTCCAATCTAATAAAACCTGAAAAATAAAAGAGAACATTTTAACAAAGAATCAGTTCACAAATCCTTTATTTGTATTGTATATTTATATAAATCAAAATAAAACTAAATACTTATCTAATTATGAACTATTAGTTTATGATTGCTTTTCGATTGTGTACAAAAGAATTTAACACTGTTTTAAAATATATGTTTAGGTTAAATTTATATTACATTTAACACTGATTTATAATTATTAACAAAGGCGCCCCTTGATAAAATTGCTTGCTTATCTATCTATACCTTAGCACTGTGTTATTGTAATCGTCGTCTGCACCACATATCTGTACACAAGTATATATCTATAGCGCTGACGTCACACATGATGACGTATGGCGGAAAACAATTTATCAGGGAGAACAATTTTTTTGACGAGAATTCATGAGCCGGAACTTTCACTTCAGAATAACATTTAATAGAAGCCATTTCACAAAATATGACCCTGATGTGATTTTATTACTTTCGTCTCAAGCTTTCGTTTGAGTAGTTCTATGTGACAAATAATGCTGTCAAAGTGAAAAAAACCGTAAGTCAAGTTTCGAACAAGGCCTATGAGATGTATAATAGGGTCTGGCTAGCGCCCGACGGCGGCGTGCGTACTAAACGTACCTTATACTTGCCATCGTGGCGCTACCGCGCCCCTTGATATATAAATAAATTTATAGAATTAATTATTGCTAATTAATTAATATTTATACATAAATTTATTTTTACCTTAGTTTAAATAAACACAATTATAGTTGAAACTGTTGCCAGTTGCTGCAAACTTATGCATCTAGCATATACAAAAAAATTTATATAGATGTTCAATATATATATTAATATATATATAATCATCTATGTAAATTTTGTAGTATATGCTAGATGCATAAGATTGCAACATATACGAAAAAATGTATATAGATGTTTATATATATAAATTTTGTAATATATTTTAAATGGATAAGATTACAGCAATAGCTTAAACTTTATATTGCCTATTTATTTAAACTAAGGTAAAAATAAATTTATTTAAAATATTAATTAATAAATACTTAATTCTATAAATTTATTTATATATTAATTTTTTCAGATGGAACGACGCCAGTTTCTTTAATTTTTTATAGAATGACCATGTTCTAGATAATAAGTTAATAAATATACATTATTTATAAATAGAGAATTTATTTATAATAAATTATTATATATGAATTACACATAGATGCTTGACAAGAATAAGCTGCAGAAAAAAATATATAATACCCTGTATTAAAGACGTTCCACGTATTTATATATATATAAATGGAATGAGAAACAAGAACTATTCTATAAATTTATTTATATATTAATTTTTTCAAATGGAACGACGCCAGTTTCTTTAATTTTTTATAGAATGATCATGTTCTAGATAATAAGTTAATAAATATATATTATTTATAAATAGAGAATTTATTTATAATAAATTATTATATATGAATTACACATAGATGCTTGACAAGAATAAGCTACAGAAAAAAATATATAATACCCTGTATTAAAGACGTTCCACGTATTTATATATATATATATAAATGGAATGAGAAACAAGAACTTTGTTTCATATCTTTCCGTTTTAGAACACCTTTAAGTTTTCAATTCTATTAGCATCTAAACGATACTCTTCTATACTCATATCTAGCAAAAAATATTTGCTACACGCTATAGAAAATGTAGTTAGTATTTTCTTAACCTTTAAACTAAGGCACTATTCACCGTCCTATGTATGAGAGGCGTATAAAAATGTAATTGAAAATTTTAGTCGTTTGTAAACGCTACACACAATCATCTTTAGGTTCTTAGACTAAGTTTAATTTTTCAATATTCAATTATTAAAAAACTAAAGAACTTTTGTATAACTTTTACATTCCTAAAATAATATTAGACTATAAACTATCTTTTAACACTAATAAAGTCGATATTATTACTTTTTAACATAATAATTTTGCCGTAAATATACGATTTCCCATACTATTTTCGGAAATAGGTACCTTATCTCGAGTTTGTAAGTTCGCCACCAGAGGTCACGTCAGTATCGTTTGGATGTTAATAGTTCTATTTATTTTATACTACGATATCTACAGTTAACTTCAAGTTGTTTATACATTTTCAGTTTGAAAACGCATAGTTAAGAAGGAGTTTAATACATTTATTATTTTGAAAACTTTATTATTTAATTATAATTAATAGTATTAAAAAAATGTGTAATTTATGTACAATTAATTGAATAAAAGTTATATTGAATTAAAATCAAAATTATAATACTTTAGATTGAACTAAGTCATAATTGAAAATCAGATAGTTGTTACATTAAAAATTAAAATTACAACGTTTGATATTGTTTAAAATTGTAAAGGTATGAATATTTGTTTAATTAACTAATAAAATCAATTAGTAAAATGTTTCAAGTTATTACAAAAGATCGCTTTTACTATTTACTTATATCAATAACTTATATATTATACACATTATTTTCTTTCATCACTTAAAATTTTCACTTACAATTTTTATATGATTATTTAAAAATAATAAAATAACACATAAAATATTTAATAAATAATAATAATAAATAATAGTAAGTAAAAGTAAAAAATTCTGAATGAACGCTAAAATGGTAAATAAAAATGATGTGTACAACATATAAGTCATTATATAAGTAATTAGTAAAGTCAATAGGTAAAATGTTACAAGTTATTATAAAAAAAGTATATAACATAATAATATCATAAACGTAATAGTTCCAAAAATGAAAATGTCATAAGTGAAAGATGTATATAAATAATTCTCTAACCACTATAACAACAAATTTATTTATACGTTACAACAAGCACCCTAATTTTTTTCACATATTCCGCATTGATTATCTTAAAGTTACAGAGGATCAAAGCTAATAAGATTAAGTTTTTTAGCATTTTTTGCTGGTTCTCAAAAAATTATAACTCTTTGGGAAAGCATTTACCATTATACGTACACATAACAATTATTTCTTAAAACTTTTTCAATTTTCCAAAAAATACTTTTAAAATGATTTGTATATGTGTATATATATATATATTTATTACAATGTATATGTGTAATTTACACCTTGAAATTTAAAAGTTTCAAGGTTCAACCTATTGAAACGCAACCAAAATTTTTATAAAAATAATTATTTTAGTAGAAAAGTTTCTACGTATGTCTCAACTCATGCTCTATTTCTTGCTAAATATAAAGTTATTACTCATATTTTTCTACATTTTACAAATTATGATTAAGATGTCTACTTCCGTTTTTAAAATTATGAATTCATCTTAATTAATTATAGTATATAGTAGATATATATAATATATAATAAAATATTATTTCTTGATGTAATATATGATAATTCTACATGTATAGCAAATAAAATCTGAATTTATAGTTAATTTATAAAATTATACTTACAGTCATAGATGTGTAAAATGGTTATAACTTGTTTTCCCAAACCAAGTTGGTTAAATCACCTGTAACAAACAAAGAATTATTTATTTTAACACAAAGAATTGTGTTCTTTAATTTAAAGATAATTGAGTTAAAAATAATAAAAGTATACATATCTGATACTCAATAAGTTATTGACAATATCCTCGTATACACATGATTTTTGTCCAAATAAACTTTTACACTTTAAACTTTCTATAACTCACGCAATTACATTCGCGAACAATATATTTTATTATAAATTATCGGTCCCAACAATGATAAAGTTAACAGCTGATAGTACCAGCAGTAGAATTAAAGCTTCAAGTTGTTCACAACAATAGCACAAAAATAGGTTGGCGGCAGTTATAGCCTATATTAGGAATAAACAAACAGCGGCAATTTTGAAAGTATATAGGTATAGGTTATAAGTTAAAAACATATACAAAACAAAAACATTCAAGTGATAGGTGAAACATAAAAATAATCATAAAAATTTTTAAATGAAATTTGTAAGTATATAGCAGAAATTAAAATGACAGTGTAATCAAGAGTATAATATTTTTTTTTTGTTTTTTTTAAATTACAAATTATTTAATATAGTTCATTTATATTAAAATTAATTCCTGTCCGGTTTTTATAAAAAATTTACAAACTTTTAAATAATGTTCTTATTGTAAATTAATTACTTATATTTAATTTACAGTTCCTTAGCTATCTAGAAATGAATAAGTACATATATTTAATATTATAAATTTGTTAATATAATTATATTTAATAATTTTATAACATAATTAATTACTATTTTCAGTTCTATTAACCTTGAAGTGGTTTGTTCTATATGTAAAATAAAGTTTATAAACCAACAATTTTTAAAACTTCATAATGAAAAATATCATTGTCTTCAAAATATTGTTTGTAAAAGCTGTGGAATAATATTCTATAAAAAATATCATTTAAAAAGACATATGATTGAAATACATAATACAACACCTACATATATATGTGAAATATGTAAAAAAACATTTAAAAGAATAAGGACCTTACATAGACATACTTTATCACATTCTCATAAACTAAGAACTTGTAATTATTGTGGAAAATCATTTTATAGAAATGATAATTTACAACGACACAAAAACAAAATTCACAATAATGTAATATATTTTTTATATTTTATAAATAAAACAACATAAATTTTCATTTAAATTTTATTTTGAATCAATAATAATAACCTATTCTTCTTAATTTAAAAAAAAATTTAATTTTACAGGTATCTTAAAAATGGCAAAAAGAGCATTAGATGAAAAATTAGCTAGACGGAGCCTCGTGTTTCGTCGCCCCCTGTGTAGTTCGGGATTTTCGAATCTCGACTCGTTAAGGATTTCTGAATTAATAAACGAAATTTTGACTACATTCGAACGGATTTACCGGTCAGCGACGCTACTGCTTTGGGTACTTTCAGGACCCGTCTTGAAACACGGACTTTTTAAGCCTAAAGGCGCAATGAAAGTGAAGGTCGGCCTTAGCGTCGACCTAGGGAGGATGGCTGGCGGTACGATGCCAGTCCGCACTCCCGGGGCGTCTCGTGCTCATTGCGAGCAGAGGCGCACCCAGAGCGTACACGTTGGGACCCGAAAGATGGTGAACTATACCTGGTCAGGACGAAGTCAGGGGAAACCCTGATGGAGGTCCGTAGCGATTCTGACGTGCAAATCGATCGTCGGAACTGGGTATAGGGGCGAAAGACTAATCGAACCATCTAGTAGCTGGTTCCCTCCGAAGTTTCCCTCAGGATAGCTGGCACTCGCTTGAGCGAGTCTCATCTGATAAAGCGAATGATTAGAGGCCTTGGGGCCGAAACGACCTCAACCTATTCTCAAACTTTAAATGGGTGAGATCTCTGGCTTGCTTGAACGTTGAAGCCACGAGATTATTGCAATGGATCAAAGTGCCAAGTGGGCCAATTTTGGTAAGCAGAACTGGCGCTGTGGAATGAACCAAACGCCGAGTTAAGGCGCCCAAGTCGACGCTTATGGCATACCATGAAAGGCGTTGGTTGCTTAAGACAGCAGGACGGTGGCCATGGAAGTCGGAATCCGCTAAGGAGTGTGTAACAACTCACCTGCCGAAGCAACTAGCCCTGAAAATGTATGGCGCTGAAGCGTCGCGCCTATACTCGGCCGTCAGCGGCAAGTGGGGCAGCGAACAGCAAATACTCCAGCGAGGCCTTGGAGGACTGACGTGGAGAAGGGTTTCGTGTGAACAGCCGTTGCACACGAGTCAGTCGATCCTAAGCCTTAGGAGAAATCCTATGTCGGTGACGGTGTATGGTTCTAAAGTATTTGACTAAAGTGCACACCCGTCGGGCGAAAGGGAATCCGGTTCCTATTCCGGAACCCGGCAGCGGAACCGCATACAATTCGGGCCCTCGTAAGAGTGTTCGTCGGGGTAACCCTGTTGAATATTGTATAAATATTATACTCTTTGCTTGTTATGCTACGAATTAATACTGGTCGCGCCATCTTTTGTATATATATATATATGATTTTGTACATCGAGACAAGCGCGACTCCGAAAACGCGAATACGCGAGTATGTAAACACATATATATAGATATACACTATAGAGAAGAGCGCTCGCATATACTGTACTCGCGCTCATTCTCTCTCTCGCTTGTAAGTCTCGGAAGGAGACAGTCGTGTCCGACGACACATCACACACTATAATAAAGTTACTTATTATTAAAAACAACCTCACTAATTTTCCACCACTCCAACATGGTAGCAGAGCATGGTTGGAAAATTTTTATGCCGTATTGCGACTTTTTAAAAAAAGTGCAGTAAGACATATTAAAATGTACTAGTGAGGTATGAGAGCCACGTGGAAAATACAAAAGTGTTCCAGTGAAAAATAATTGAACTAAGAAGAGTTCAAAAAGAAATATAAGTGAAAATAACAAATAAAAGTAGTCTAGAAGAGACTGATAAAAACATTTTTGTGAAAAATTGAAGAAAAAAGTGTGATGCGAAGAGATTACGGTCGGCACACATAAAACGTGTTTAAGTGATGTGATAGAGCACATGGAAAATTTTATGAATTTGCACAAATAATAAATGATCGAAGAACATAAGGAAATACTAAGTGAAAAAATTAGAAAGACAATTTTGAAAAAAGTTATAAAAATAACCAAAGAAGTTTGTGTTTTGAGAAACGAAATTTACACAAAAATAAGTGAATACGAAATGGCTCAAGCAAAAGTTGAAGATATAATTATACCAATTTTTGACGGTATAAATTATACCAGTTGGAAAACAAGATTAATGATCTTGCTTGAATATAAAGAATGTCAAGAGCAAATAAAAAGAGAAAGAATTGATTCAGACACAGAAGCTGATTGGAAGAAAAAAGATCTCAAAGCACGTGCAATTATAACAAGTGCTATCTCAGATAAGCAGCTTGAATATGTAAGTGAATGCATAACAGCGTATGAGATGATAAAAAGGTTTGACAAAATGTATATAACACAGTCTACAGCCTTACAAATGTTGCGAAGAAATAAAATAGAAGAAATCAAACTTAAAAGTTACAGAGAAATCGAAGAATTTTTCGTAGACTTCGAAAAAGCCGTAAATGATTTTAAAAGTGCTGGCGGCAAGATAACAAAAGCAGAAAAGATAAACTATTTACTTCGAGCACTACCATCAACCTACAGTTATATTGGTGATTTTCTTGATGTGATACCCAAAGAACAACATACGGTCGATTATGTTAAATCGAAAATAAAAGAAAAAAATTTACATAACATAGACAATAACAAAAGTGATAGCAAAAGCAATGTAAGCACCTTCAACACGAAAATAAAGGGAAATTGCTATAATTGCGGAGAATATAGCCACGCGCAAAAAGACTGTTGGACAGGACAACAGCAAAGTCAAAGCAGCAGCACTCAACCAAGTCGAAATCAGCGAGGAAGAGGTAGTCACAGAGGAAGCAACAGAGGCTTCAGAGGCAGAGGTCGAGGCAGAGGACAACATTCATCGCACAGCACGAAAGAGCAACACGAAGATTACGCGAGCGAGTCATGGTCAATGCAAGTATATACACCAAAGACAAATAAGGTAAATTTAGAAAGTGATTGTAACGGTAGCGAAAATCGAAAGAAAATCTTTTGGTTATTAGACAGCGGTTGTACCGATCACATTGTACGCGATGATAATTATTTTGAAAATTCTGTTATTTTGAAAAAACCGATAGATGTCAAATTACCTGACGGTAAAACGCTCAAAGCTACAAAAGTAGGAAATATACAAATTTATTTTGAAAATTATTATAGTAAAAAATATGTAAATCTAAACAATGTTTATTTTTCAAAAGACATAAAGCAGAACATATTAAGTTTTTCAAAAATAACTGCAAGTAATACGATAGTAGCTAGAAATGATTGCGCGAAAATTTGTAACAATAATAGAGAATTAATTGTAGTTGCAAATAAAGTAAATAATTTATACTATATAAAAGGTTTTCTAGTGAATGAACAGAAAGAAAAATGTATAAATGCAGTAAAAATAACCGCGAAAGAAAAATGGCACAGAGCATTAGGTCATGTTAATTTTCAATACTTAAATAAATTAGTTAAAGAAAAATTAGTTGAGGGATTGCCAGATAAAATTGAAAACACTGATATGAAATGTGCAAATTGCATTCAAAGTAAAATGGCAAATGTACCATTTCAAAATAATCGAACAAAAACTTCTGAAATTTTAGAATTAATTCATACTGATTTAAATGGACCGCATCAAACGACTGGTTATGGTGGAGAAAAATATTTCTTAACTTTTGTCGATGATTACAGTAAATGCACGCGAATATTTTGTTTTAAACATAAGTCTGAAACTGCAAGTTGTTTTATAGAATTTGTAAATTTAGTTGAAAATAAGTTTAACAAAAGGGTTAAGAAAATACAGTGCGATAATGGCAAAGAATATTTGAATAAGGAGATTTACAATTTTATTAAGTATAAGGGAATAGAATTATTACCATGTCCACCGTACACGCATGAATTGAATGGTGTAGCGGAAAGATACAATAGGTCAGCAATGGACATAGGCAGATGCTTACAAAGAGAAGCAAATATAAATAGGCGATATTGGCCTGAAATTATTAAAACGGTAGCTTACTTGAAAAACCGCACTATAGCAAATACTGTAGAAAATAAAACTCCTTACGAAATATTCTTTGGCACAAAGCCAAACGTTAATCATTTGAAAATTTATGGTAGTAAAGTTTTTGTCCGAATCCCAGAAGTCAAAAGACAAAGAAAATGGGATGACAAGGCAACAGTAGGAATATTAGTAGGTTATACAGAAAACGGTTACAGAGTTTTAGTAAATAACAAAGTCATTAACACGAGACATGTACAGGTTGTTGAAGAAGACACAAAAATAATTTGTCTTAACAAATCAGATGAAAAGCATGAAAGTTGTGAATCGGAAAACTCTGAAAGCGATTCAGAAGAATATGATAGTGTTGTCAGCAACACAAACAAAAATTTATTTATCCCTACTTCTTCTCTCGAGAAAAGTAGAGATAATTTAATTACAGACATCAATGAAAATGATATAAATAGTGAAAGTGAAAACGAAATTAATTTGAAAGAACCGAGAAGGTCAAAAAGAAAGAAAAGTCCTGTAAATAGATACGGTAATCCTATAGCGCATTTTATTTATATTAATAACATCGATGCAAATGTACCTCATAAATTCGAGGAGGCGATAAATTCGAGCGAATCAAAACAGTGGAAAATTGCAATGAATTCAGAAATCGAAAGTTTAAAGAAAAATAAAACTTGGAAATTAGTAGATAAGCCATTAAACAAAAAAATTATTGATGTCAAATGGGTATTTAGACGAAAAAACGATAATACCTATAAAGCCAGATTGGTAGTTCGCGGCTTTCAACAACGAGAACATATAGAAAACGTTTACTCACCCGTAGGAAAAATGCAAACACTTAAAATATTATTATCATATTGTTGTAAAAATGATTTGTTTATTGATCAAATGGATGTAGAAACAGCTTTTCTGAACGGTGAAGTAATATCAGAGGTTTATGTAAATCAACCAGAAGGCTATGAAGTAGGAAATAACAAAGTCTGTAAATTGCAAAAAGCATTATATGGTTTACGAGAAAGCCCAAGAGCTTGGTATAATTGTTTTCATAAGTACATGGAATAATTAAATTTCGTGAGAAGCAAACATGATTATTGTTTATATGTAAATAATGCAAGCAGAGATTCAATATATATACTAGTATTCGTAGATGATTTATTACTCTGTTGTAAAAATAGAAATAAAATAAATGAAATAAAATCAAAATTAATGGAAAATTTTGAAATGAAAGACTTAGGAAAAGTCAACCAATATATAGGAATAAACATTGATTATAATAAGAATGAAGGCAAAATGACACTAAGCCAAACAAAATACATTGAATCTTTAGCTGCAAAGTATAATCTAGAAAATGCAAAATTGTATAACACTCCTATGGAGACGAGTCTAAAATTAGAAAAAGCAACTGAACAAAATGAGTCAATAAAGTATAGAAACTTAATAGGAGAATTACTTTATATAAGTACTGGTACGAGACCAGATATCTCATATAGTGTAAACTACTTGAGTAGATTCCAAAGTTGTTATAATGAAACTCATTTCAAATATGCTATAAGAGTATTAAAATATCTAGTGAATACCAAAGATCTAAAATTAACGTATTTTAATCATTTAAAATATGATACACTAGACTGCATGGTAGACTCAGATTTTGCCGGAGACAATATAGATAGAAAATCCACAACTGGATATATTATAAGATATTATGGAAATCTGATTTATTGGAAAACAAATAAACAAAAAAATGTAACGAAATGTTCAACCTTTGCAGAATATACGGCTATGTCAGATGCAGTAACCGAAGTAATATTTGTAAGAAATCTGCTAAGTGAAATGTTTAAAGAAAAATTCAATGAAAGAATAAACATATACAAAGACAATTCAGGTGCAATAGCGATTGCAAAGTTTGGAAATTATACAAAAAATTCAAAGCACATCGAAGTACAATATTACTACATTAATGAATATTATCAAAATGGAATAATCGATATTAAAAAAATAAATTCAGAGTTAAATCTAGCTGATATATTAACAAAAAGTTTGAATAGAGAAAAGTTCATAAAACACAGAAAAGCATTAAATATATTTGAAAATTGCAAAAGCAACAAGACTGAATGTAAAAGCAAAGAATATAAATTTAAGGAGGCGTGTTGAATATTGTATAAATATTATACTCTTTGCTTGTTATGCTACGAATTAATACTGGTCGCGCCATCTTTTGTATATATATATATGATTTTGTACATCGAGACAAGCGCGACTCCGAAAACGCGAATACGCGAGTATGTAAACACACATATATAGATATACACTATAGAGAAGAGCGCTCGTATATACTGTACTCGCGCTCATTCTCTCTCTCGCTTGTAAGTCTCGGAAGGAGACAGTCGTGTCCGACGACACATCACACACTATAATAAAGTTACTTATTATTAAAAACAACCTCACTAATTTTCCACCACTCCAACAAACCCAAAGTGACCTGGAGACACCGTCGGGAGATCCGGGAAGAGTTTTTTTTTCTGTATAAGCGTTCGAGTTCCCTGGAAACCTCTAGCAGGGAGATAGGGTTTGGAACGCGAAGAGCACCGCAGTTGCGGCGGTGTCCGGATCTTCCCCTCGGACCTTGAAAATCCAGGAGAGGGCCACGTGGAGGTGTCGCGCCGGTTCGTACCCATATCCGCAGCAGGTCTCCAAGGTAAAGAGCCTCTAGTCGATAGACTAATGTAGGTAAGGGAAGTCGGCAAATTGGATCCGTAACTTCGGAATAAGGATTGGCTCTGAGGAGCGGGGCGCGTCGGGCTTGGTCGGGAAGTGGGTCTGGCTGACGTGCCGGGCCTGGGCGAGGTGAATGATCCTTCTTCACGGGGGGGTCGGGATCCGAGCTCGGTACCGTGCCTTGGCCTCCCGCGGATCTTCCTTGCTGCGAGGCTTTTGGGGCGGTTCCGCCGTCCTGATCGTTCTCTTCGGCCGCCATTCAACGCTCAGCTCAGAACTGGCACGGACTAGGGAAATCCGACTGTCTAATTAAAACAAAGCATTGCGATGGCCCTCGCGGGTGATGACGCAATGTGATTTCTGCCCAGTGCTCTGAATGTCAACGTGAAGAAATTCAAGCAAACGCGGGTAAACGGCGGGAGTAACTATCACTCTCTTAAGCCTTGGCCTCCGAAGTGGTCCTGGCCAAACGCCTTTAGGCCAGGATCGCATGTGCCTCACAGCGGCCTCCAAGCGGCGGAGCTGGAAACTCCGGTGTACTGGTAGTTTTTAGAGCGGTGCACCGGTGAGCTGAGGGCTGTGAGAACACCGGCGGTAAGACACCCGAAAGATGGTTATATAGAGTGGACGCTGGATCCCCGAAAATCCAGTATGTCATCGTTCTCTTTAACGGAAAGGATCCATTGAGTTGTTTATAAAAGCAATGCGTAGTGAGGACTTAGTCCAGAAATTGCTGAACATAAAGCAATGCGTAAAGAGGACTTAGTCTGAACAGCGCTATAAACAGGCAAAACGTAGTGAGTGTTTAGAGGTAATGTTGCTCTCACGTAGAAACATGCGGCTCACGCATCGAACGCAGTATTGCATATGGGGCGACCTATGAATTTCAAGCTAAGTCGCAGGAGATCAGCGAAAATTTGGCAAATATGGAGACCTCAGCCCGTAAGAGTAGTGGGTTAAACCCATACGGCGCTGACGCCCCGGCGGGTGATTTGGGATCCTTGACACTAATAGTCGATCACGAGTGGTCGACGTCAATTGCAGAGGGGTGTAAAGGCGAACCGTGCGCTGAGCAGTATCTAAACGGTTCCCAACAAAAATAATATGAGCAGACGAGTTATAAGAAGCCAAATTACGCAGCAGGAGACCTCGGAAACTCCAGTGCCGGTGCAGGCGGGTGACGAAGCAGGCCCCGATCCTGCGTCGAGATCAAGCTACTGCAACGGCGGGGCTACAGAAGGTAATAACATCAACCTGGTGGTTCCCTTCTTAGAAGGTGAAGCAGTAAAGTGTCCACATTGTTCCCAAGGGCATGCGCTGGGTTTTCTAAAACCCACAGACTTGCGCAAGCACCTGGATGAAGAGCACATTGGCAATGTGGTCACTTGGAAGTGCAGGCGTTGCGACAGGGCGTTTGAAAAATTGCACGCGTGGAGCTGCAACTTCCGTTTTTGTAAAGGCCCTACTCATGAAGAGCTGGAGTATAAGTGCGACCAGTGTGAAAAGAGTTTTGCGACTAAGTCAGGTCTCTCACAATATGAGAGGTATGAACATTCACTGGTACGCTATAATAAGAGGGCAGAGAGCGTAGATAGGGCACCAGGAAGATTGGGTGCACCTAATACTGTTTGGACGAAAGAAGAGACAGCCGAATTAGTCAAGCTTTGTCAGATATACCAGGGAAGACGCAACATTAATGTGTTGATTGCGGAAAACTTTCCTGGAAAAACGAATAGGCAGATCGGTGTAAAGAGACGCTTAATGAGCATGTACGAGGAAGGACCTAGCCTGCAAAGCACGATAACGGAAGAGGAAGATCCAAACGTAAGTAGCTCGTCGCGACTGGAAGTGGGTCTGGCCGAGGCGGCGGCAGATCTTAGTAACTTAATACCACCAACCCCAAGACGAATGGAAGCCAACAACGATAATGCGGGTGAGGAGGAATCAAACTATGATCCCACCGCGCAAAATCGAGAAGACGACAATAACACGAGCAACCATTCGGTGGAATTGGTGGTCGGCCGCGGCGATAGAAGCCTGTCGGAAGACTCAGATGTTTTTCTAGACGCGAGCGAGATAGTTGCCGATCAAAGTCGAAGGATGTGGGGGCCTTCGAGATGGCAAACTTCTCTCAAAGAGGCGATTCATCGGGTATCACAAGTACCGGATGATTGGTCAAGCCTAGGTTCAAAAATAGACGTGGCGATTGCTTCCTGGCCCGTTGAAGATCAGGCGATAAAATGTATATATGAAGAGCTCGTGAGTCGATTGGATATTTCGGAAGACAGACAGGCAGCGAAGAACCAGGGTGACAGTAGGAATAAGAATAAAGGCAGGAGGAGAAGAGCGAGATCAATTAGGCCACAAGCTAGCAGAAATCAGAGGCGAAGATTCGAGTACGCCCGATGCCAGGAGCTCTTTAATAAAGAGCCCAAAAAGCTAGCTGACATGATCGCATCGAATGACATGTCTCGGATTACCGCAAAAACCTTGCCTCAAAGAGACGGAGTCGAGAGTCTGTACAAAAAGCTGTGGGGTACAGACGGCCCGGCTCAAGTCGACGTCTTTGGTGATGGTCAGGTCCACGAATCCAGTACTGCAGAGGATATCTTCTTGCCCGTCACTATAGACGAAGTGAAGAAGAAGATAGTCTCAATTAACAACGATAGCGCAGCTGGGGTGGACGGGATCACGAAAAGAAGCCTGAGATGTCGAGGTGTGCACGAGATTTTGGCGAAGTTCTATAATCTGATTATGATAGCTAAGTATTATCCAGAAGAGTGGAAGGTTAATAGAACAACTTTGATTCCTAAAGTGGGCAAAGACCCTAGCGATATAAAGAACTGGAGAACAATCACGATTGGCTCCATGTTGGGTAGAATTTACTTCGCTCTCCTTAATAGACGGCTCAGAAGAGTTATACGTCAGAATGATAGACAAAAGGGCTTCAGATACGAAAATGGTTGTTTTGCGAACGTTCGTATTCTGAGTGCAGCAATACGCGAGTTAAAAGAATCAGGCGGTGTCATGGAAATTGAAGATGTGGAAAAAGCATTTGATACCGTTCCACACTCCGCCATCAAACCCGCTTTGCAAGGAAAGGGTATTGATGAGGAGGTCGCGGAGTATATAGTTGATATGTATAAGGGGGTTCGCACTAATATAAAGACGGGCCAGGGAGAGGTCCCGATCTTACTAAAGAGAGGTGTGAAACAGGGCGACCCAATGTCCCCGCTTCTCTTTAATCTTATTATTGAGCCATTGCTGGAAAACCTCCAGAAAAATACTAAGGGCATCCAAATTGACGGGATGAACCTGGCCGCAATGGCTTTTGGGACGATTTAGTAGTATTAGGTGTAGATAAGATCGAGGCCCAGAGATAGGCTTTGATTACAGATGATTTCTTCAAAAAACTTGGGATGGCGCTGTCGGTGGCAAAATGCACAACAATTCAGTACGTTCCGTTGCGAAAAACGTGGTTTGTGCGATACCCCGAAATATTGGTAAGAGGCGTCAAAATGCCCTCGGCGGACCCACAAGAGGCAATAAGGTACTTGGGAGCAAAGGTTACGCCATGGAAGGGGCTGATCGAGAACTTTGAGACGGAGGCTTTTAAGCAGCTATTAGATAGATTGCGGAAAGTCCCTCTCAAACCACTACAAAAGCTCGAATTATTGAATGTGTACCTACTACCTCGTTATATATATGGGTTAATCATGAATCCGCCGGCAAAAAGAGTATTGAAGGATATTGATTCTCTCCTGAGGAGCAGAATTAAGAAGTTCTTGCACATCAGTGAGAAAACGAGCACCAGCTACCTGTATATACCTAGAAGACAAGGTGGGCTGGGTCTCATTGATGTGGAAATGATGGTATATGTTGCGGCGATTCGAGGGTTTGTAAAGGCGCAGAGATCTGATGAGGCAGTAACGGTAGCCTCTTTGGACGAGAACAGCATAGCTAAGAGAGTTGCAGAATACGCGAGCGCTTTGGATCTTACATTCCCCGTGACCCTGAGTCAGCTTGATAGTAAAAAGCTGGAAATTAGAAGCAAACATAGAAGTGCTTGGGCAAGGCTGACGTATCAGGGACAAGGGGCAATGGATTTTGGAGAAAGAGAGAGCAATGCATGGCTACTCCAGAACAAACTACTTAAACACTCGAGAGTCGCTCACGCTATTAAGTTGCGTACAGATACATACCCCACGAGGGTCAATATGAAACAAGGTGTGGCTAAAGGCAATAATAGCTATGATGTGAATTGTCGGCAATGTCACTCCTGCCCAGAGACATTGGGACATTGGGACCGAGTGACAAATTAAGAATGAATGTACTTTCTAAGTTCATAGCTTTTTTTCTATACAACGAATAAGGCCCGGGCAAAGTGTATTAAGGTTTAAAGACCAAGCGGAATGCGTTAAGCACATTATTTTTGCGATTCAATTAATTTTGAAACTAATAAAAAATTTATTTCACGAAATATAACTTTTTAGGTTAAGTAACCGTGTAATTCGTGTAGGCGAGGTCAAATAACCCTTAGTGGAGTAGATAGCGAATCAATTTATGTCTCACATAAAAAAATCCATCAATTGAGTATTTTTCAAAGTTCATTCTGTGGCATCAGTATTGTGACATCTCGGAATTTTGCGTATACCCGATCGACAGAGGGCGCGCGCGACGCTAAGTTCAGCGCTTCGCGGCATATTCAAGCGATTGTCCACGTGGATGCCGCAACAGCCGCGAGGTATATATTTGGGTTAGGTTAGGTAGTCTGTTCTGCTATGGAAGGATGCTTCGGGGAATCCAGGGGATTCGCCATCACGATCTTCCAGAACCGCAAGACCATCGATAGGTAGGCCTATTACATTACACTCTTGGATTTTTTATTGCAGTCTCTGTCTCTTTCTCTCTCTCTCTCTCTCTCTCTCTCTCTCGCTCTCTCGGAATAATAGTGCCGTGAGCAACAACAGACAAGAGACATCAGGGATGCCGATTTCGTGGCTATTTCTTTGACCGTGGGCGTTCGAACGCAGTTATTGGCCCGAAAAGAATGTGCCAAAGTTGTCCGAAGTGCATAAAACTCTGCAGACTGGCGGCTGGTATCACAAGAGTCGCGGGAAGTTACTGAATTATGCGCCAGTTGGGAGGTGGCTTATAAGGGATAGCTCAGATAGTAGGTAACTAATTATAATAAAAGAAATGTCTCCCCAATCACTGGTCTGGATTCGAACGTGTCTGTTGCTTATGGGTAGCTGATACTCGATGAATGCTCAAATACTTGTGAGGCTTGCTCCCTGTCTCGTTGTGTGAATCTTCCTAACCGGCGGGAGGGATTTCTGCGGCGGGAATTCGTTGATGTAAGGCTGCTTCTTGCTCATTAGACTCTAAACATTGAAAATCTCTTAAGACTACCCGAGGCGCAGAAAATTTATCGACTGCACCCATGTTTTGCTGACTGATATCGATGAGATCCCTTTGGTAATGGGCGCCACCGGCTTTTTCTGCAGAGCAGGAACTGGGCTGTGGGAACCGCCCGCTGCATGATTCTCTGTCTCTGGTTCGTGTCGTACGTTTCTGTAACTGAGTGGCTAGCTAAGCTACGGCCTGCTTCTCGTAAGAGGCAGCTGATGCCTGTAATCGGAGAGGGCAAGAGTGAGCCAGTGATGAGTTCGATGGTGGAGACCCCATCCGCGAGCACTTCTCGACGATCGAGATCCCCTCAGCGAGTATTTCTGGACGGTCAATAAATCCTCCGTGTCGAGAAAGCCTCCGCGAGCATTTCACGACGATCGAGAACCCCTCCGCGAGCATTTCTCGATGATCGAGAACCCCTCGGCCAGTGTTGGGGTTCGAGAGAGCCACCATGGGTGGCTTTTGATACTCATCGGCAATTTCAGACCGTCCAAGCGAGATCGATCTGGTACAGCTAGCTTCACGCAATACAAACTTGTCCAAGTGATGCTTCCCGCTTATTTCTGGTTTTCAGCGCGTTAAATTTAAATTCAAATTTAATTTATGTATAACCCTGTAAATAGCACATGAAATAAAATTTTTTTTTATATGGAAAATACACTATTAATATAAATATACTTAGAGCTATCCGTGATTTGTTTACAGCGCGGGCCAATAGAATTATCTCTTTTCGTTAACATACATACACTATAGTATATGTAGCGCACGGCTCACATAGATTTTCTAATTTTTTTAGCATAATTTAAATATAATCTAAGGGCTTTAAATTATAATTTTTGACAAAATTAGTGCCCAAAATTACAGAATAAAAATAATTAAATTTACTTACCTTTCGTTGTAATTATAGTATTACGGGTTTTGTTAGCTCACTTATTCTAAAAATATATTATTTTATACAAATGTATTAATTGTATTTACCATATAAAAAAAAATTTTATTTCATGTGCTATTTACAGGGTTATATATAAATTAAATTTGAATTTAAATTTAACGTGCTCAAAATCAGAAATATGCGGGACGTGGTACGCAACAGCGCAAGCATCACTTGGACAAGTTCGTATTGCGTGAAGCTAGCTGTACCAGATCGATCTCGCTTGGACGGTCTGAAATTGCCGATGAGTATCAAAAGCCACCCATGGTGGCTCTCTCGAACCCCAACACTGCCCTCGGCTAGCATTTCTAGACGGTGGATTAATCCTCCATATCGAGGAAGACTCCACGTCAAAAAATCCTCCAATAGCATTTTTCGACGGTCGAGAACCCCTCCGAGAACTTTGCCTAATGATAGAGAAAGCCTGCGCGAGTATATTTCGAAGATCGAGTACCCCTCCGCTAGCATTTCTAGACGGTGAATTAATCCTCCGTGTCGAGAAAGACTCCAAGAGCATTTCTCGACGATCGAGAACTCCTTTGCGAGCATTTTTCGACGGTCCAGAACACCTCCGCTAGTATTTTTCGAAGATCGAGTACCGCTCCGAGAGCATTTTTCGATGGTGTATTAATCTTCCGTGTCGAGAAAGACTCCAAGAGCATTTCTCGATGGTCGAGAACCCCTCCGCTAGTATTTTTCGAAGATCGAGAACCCCTCCGCGAGCATTTTTCGACGGTCGAGAATCCTTCCGCTAGCATTTCTAGATGGTAGATTAATCCTCCGTGATGAGGAAGACCCCATTTCGAAAAATTCTCCAAGAGCATTTCTCGACGATCGAGAACCCCTCACTTAATTCATGGTGTGTGATTGGTAGTGAAAATTATGGGTGAAGATGCTATTGGTAGGTCAATTAGCTAGGAAGATGGTGAACTTTATGGATAGAGGTAGAAAGTGGTGCCCCCCCCGCCCGTCATCGGCACCATCATCACTCAAAATGACCAAAAAACGTTTCAAAAGTTTGTTTATTTTGACGGCTTTGCCCGCTCCCTTCCATCAACAACTCCCCCCTCTTCCCTCCTGAACCACCCCCCTCTCATTGGAAATGTTTGGTGGTTGACAAAACAATAGCTCAGTGGATAACGTGCGAGCCTACTGAGGAACAAGAGATAGGTTCAAATCCAGAGCGCAGAAATTTTTTTCAAAATATTTTTCTTTGATCCGCTTGTAAGATCTTATATTCCAGTAATATTGTTATAAAATTGTGCAATGTTACCATAATATGGTTCAATTTTACCATAACATTTCTGTATTATTTCAATATGAAAGATATTTTTTTTGTTGTATTATTTGAATATGGAAGAAACATGTTTTTTGATCCCTTTGTAAGATATTATATTTCAGTAAGGTATGTACGTAAAATATAATTATTCTATTATTTCCACAGCACCCTTGGAGGTAAATAGAAATGGCGTGTTTCATTTTAAAGTGGTTTCCTTTGTAGGCCTAATCCACTTTTGATATATATATATATATATGTATATATCTTACTATATTATATAGTTGTTTTGGGCTGAGGTGGAATTTGCCCCCCCCCCTCACCCCTCCCCCCACCCTCATACCCACCTCTACCACCCCTCAAAATAACCAAGAAACGTTTCAAAAGTTTGGTTATTTTTACGGTTTCTCCCCCCCCCCCTCATCGCCCCCTCCACCCCTCACGAACCCCTCTGCCCCTCATTCCTTAGAACATTAACATTTCTAATAATTTAATAGAACGTATTGATTATTATTAGAGAAGAAAGACATCACTGAAAATTGGGACAATCGTCAAAATGGTATTGATGTTGGAGACAGGTAGACATTTTGAAAAAGGTGCTAGGTCTGCATGAAAATCATGTGTGAAATTGTTACTATAAATTATATCAAAACATTACCAAAATATAAAGTTAAAAACTGAAGCAATGGGGGTTGGTGAACAGAGCGAGGTGGAACCCCCCTCTAACCCCCCTTATATATATATGTGTATATATATATATATATATATATATATATATATATATAGGAATACATTGTTGGAGATGATAGGTGGTGGCTCAAGGCCATATGTGAAGGTGATAGATAGAGTGCTACATAGAGGTTACAACATGAGAAGGAAATAATTATAAGCGAAGAGTTTTTATTGAAGGCTGTAAGTGCAAGTTGAAGGGATCATGATTCAAGGCAACAGGTGGAGGATGTAGGTGATAGGAGAAAGTTGGAAACGATAGCGGGTGGGTGAAGCCAATAGATGGAGGCTGGAGGCCATATTGGAGGATACAATTAAAAGCGATTTGTGAAGGCTGTATATTATTAGAAGCGATAGATAGAGGCTCGAGATCATGGATTGCGATGACAGGTCGAGCTTGTACATGGAGGTTGAAGGACATAGGTATAGGTTAAAGGGTACGAATGGAAGAAATAGGTGGAGGGTGAAATTGCTAAGTAAGTACTTATGGGTGTTGACAATATGCGGGGATAAAAGCTGTAGGATGATGAGATAATGATTGAAGACGATAAGTGAAGAGTGATGGCATCATGATTGGAGGCGATAGATGGACAGTGAAGGGATTATGATTGAAGGTGGTAGGTGGTGGAGCTGAGCGATAGGAGAAGGGTGGAACCGATAGGTAAAGGGTGAAGAGAGGGAGGCTGAGGAATGCGATTGAACATGATAGGTTAAGGGTGATAGGCGGATCATGACTTAATGTAATAGGTGGATGTTTGAAGTTATGGTTGAAGATGATACGGGGAAGCTCAAAGTTATAGGTGAAGGTGATAGGTAAAGGGTTATAAGCAGAGGTAACAGGTGGAAGTGAAACGATTATGATCGGAAGTGATAGGTGGATTCTCCAGATCATTTGTGAAGGTGATAGGTAAAACGTGAAAATCGTATGGGGAGGTTAAAGATAATAAGTTATGCAAGTGGTCAAGGGTGGAGGTTCTCGGGACAAGATGAATGGATAGAAGGGGCATAAAAATATTACGATTTGAAATGATTACTTTAAGGTGTTGACAATATGCGGAGATAAAAGCTAGACGGTGTAGGGATAATGGTTTAAGGCGATAAGTGAAGGATGAAGGGATCATCGCTGGAGGCAATAGATGGAGAGTGAAGGTATCGTATTGCAGGCGGTAAGTGGAGGGCGCAAACGATAGGTGAAGGGTGGAGATGATCGATGGAGCCTATGGTATGTGATTAGAGATAATAGGTCAAGGGTGATAGGCGCATCATGACTTCATGCAATAGGTGGATGTTGGAGGTTATGTTTGGAGATTATGTGGAAGCTCAAAGTCACAGGTTCGATAGAGGGTTTTATAGAAATTACGTAATTGCTAGAAGATAAAGGTCATGATTGGAAATATAGGGTGAGCGTGAAATCGTTATGATATGAAATGATGAAGTTGTAGGTCTGCGAAAAATTAGAAATTGAAGCTATGGGGGTTGGCGAGCGGAGCGACCAGGGGGTACCCCCCTAGTATATATATATATATGTATATGTATGGGTAACGCACGGTCCCAGTACATTTTGGATGTCTAACGCATCCTTCCAGGTCATTTTGCAATAACAAGGACGGTCCCGGTTTGCAACTATGTCTAACGCTTACTTCCGGGACCGTCCCAGAAAGATCAGGGACAGTCCTGGAAACATCCAGAACTGATATGTATACCACTGTTAAGTCCTGGAAACTAAAGTATGGTCCTGGATTTAAAAATAGAGTCCTGGTTCCATTTTAAAAAAGTCCTGGATCTTAACGCTGAGTCCTGCTTCCATAAATATAAAGTTCTGGAATTTTCCAAGACTTTTTTGCTTATACATTTGTATCGTCCTCGTTTTTTAAGTAAAGTCCAGGTCACATAAACATAAAGTCCTGGAATCTTCCAGGACTTTACGACTACTTTACTATTACTATTACTTTACGATCTTCCAGGACTTTACGTTCAATGAATAGCACGATGTTCGCTACTAAATTAACTATCCAGAAGACGAATAATTTTCGGAAAGGCAATGAAGAGTATAATATTCAGAGAAATAATACACCAATCAAGGAATATTGAAATTCATTTTTAGAAAACCTATTTTAGAAATATAACAAGTAGTAAACAAGCCAACCAAATAAATTCAACCGTTAAAGATTTTATCTTGCATTTTAATCTGTACAAACTCGTTATCACCTGTCATTACAAAAGATATATTGTCAAATAACTAAAGGGAATGATATCAAACCTATGATAAATCATTATTTGAATATCTAGAAGGCTATCAGTATAGAAAAATATAATTATCTATAGTAAAAAAATTCATAGTTTTCACACTTTCAAAAATTTTTTTAAACATGCCATCGACTTGTTTTCTACGTTTGACGTTGCCTATTGTGTATACGACGAAACAATAAAGGTCACTTACTACGTTAGCGAAAATGCACATAGACTTATATTTCTGTTTACACATAGAATGTATTGCAATCCCTGATACTGTGCTACTAAACCCTAACTTATTATTAATTGTCACTTCCAAATACCCCACGATCATTAAAAGAACAGACATTACGAAGAAACCTTAGAAATTTCGGGACCTGTATATGATGGACGCTTATTCAACAGTTGAACATGCAGTTGCATTATTTCGAAAAACCAAAGTAAAACGGTATCTAATTCATTAATATGGCCCTTTCGACTAATCTATTTCCAGAATATAGGTAAGCACACTGAATGTGAATAAAGTCGACACCACAGACACGATTCTGTCTCATTGGAGAGGAATACATATAGCCGCAATTAAATTGACATTTTATTTCAGAACTACTAAGTCTAGTTTACTGTCAAAGAAAATGCCTTGAGCAGTTAAAAATTTGATCTTTCATTTTAATCTCTCCTCACTCGTTATCACCTATCCTTACAAGGCCGCATCGATCCGTAATAAAGGGGAACTATAGAGCACCGATTATATATCGTCATATTAATAGCGTGAAGGCTATCTGACTAAACAAATACATTTCTGTATTGTTATGAAATATAATGGTTTAAAACGTCAAACGTTTATGGACAGACCCGATGAACCCCTTTTCTACGTTCCACGTTGCTTACTGTGAAAGCGAATTATGGCGACAGCTTAAAGTTCACATAACATTATAGTGCTTATTTACATAGCGTAAACTCTCAGAGTGTTCCTAAAATACGTTGCAGACTTTTACGCTTTGGTACCATGCCCTCACTTTTTAATAATTATTACTGCCCAATACCCTACAATCATTGCAAGAGGAGGCATTACGAAGATACCTTAGAAATTTCGGGACCTTCATATGATGGACGCTTATTCAACAGTTGAACATGCAGTTGCATTATTCAGAAAAACCGAAGCAAAACGGTATCTAATTCATTGACATGGCCCTTTCGACTGATGTATGTCCAGAATTTAGGTAAGCACACTGAAGATGAATAAAGTCGACACCACACACATGATTCTGTCTCATTGGAGAGTAATATATATAGCCGCCATTAAATTGACATTTTATTTCAGAACTACTAAGTGTAGTTTACTGTCAAAGAAAATGCCTTGAGCAGTTAAAGATTTGATCTTTCATCAAGGGGCGCGATAGCGCCACCATGGCAAGTATAAGGTACGTTCAGTACGCACGCCGCCGTCGGGCGCTAGCCAGACCCTATTATACATCTCATAGGCATTGTTCGAAACTTGACTTACGGTTTTCTTCACTTTGACAGCATTATTTGTCACACAGAAATACACAAACGAAAGCTTGAGACGAAACTAATAAAGTCACATCAGGGTCATATTTTGTGAAATGGCTTCTATTAAATGTTATTCTGAAGTGAAAGTTCCGGCTCATGAATTCTCTTCAAAAAAATTGTTCTCCCTGATAAATTGTTTTCCGCCATACGTCATCATATGTGACGTCAGCGCTATAGATATATACTTGTGTACAGATATGTGGTGCAGACGACGATTACAATAACACAGTGCTAAGGTATAGATAGATAAGCAAGCAATTTTATCAAGGGGCGCGTTTGTTAATAATTATAAATCAGTGTTAAATGTAATATAAATTTAACCTAAATATACATTTTAAAACAGTGTTAAATTCTTTTGTACACAATCGAAAAGCATTCATAAACTAATAGTTCATAATATACAATACAAATAAAGGATTTGTGAACTGATTCTTTGTTAAAATGTTCTCTTTTATTTTTCAGGTTTTATTAGATTGGAAGGCATACAACTATCAGGATACAAGGAAAAAATTTTCTCGTAATGTGACAAGCTAGTGAAGTGTAAAGTATTTAATGATTTTTCATGCAAGAAAGTTTCTATTTTTCCATGTGATAAACTAGTGAAAGTGCTGTATTTTCATCGTTTAAGTATCGAAGAAAGTTTTTATACAGAATTTACAGTCAATGTTTTCCTATTTCTATTGGGAGGTTACGCAACTGTCAGGTTATATACTAAAGGAATTCCTGTGACAAGATGGTGAAGTGAAAAGTATTTTATTAAAGGATAATTCATTATTAAGTTTAGAATAATAACTGGTACAGAGTAAGCGTGTTCTTATTTTGATTCAAAGATTATGCTACCTACGCCACAAGATTTGATCATTATTAAGGTAACGTGTTTGGTTCAATTAATCATAGGGATTAATTAATTTTGAATGCCTCATAACTATAAAACGTTTATGCGTTAGACATTGAATTTGAGTAAGACGTATAATTTTACCTACAAATAACTGCTTAAAAAATGAAAAACAGATTGCATTGGTAGTTTTAGTTTAATTGTCTTTAATGAACTATATTCTTTTAATAAAATTCAGTTTTTAGATACTGATAATTGCACGTATTTTTTTAAATATTAAAACCAATTTCTATACCAAATTTCAGCCTTCTAGCTGTAATAGATTTTAAATGAGGTGTATGGATGTACTTAATTTTCATATATAGATAATTTTCATATAGATATACTTACTCCATCGATTTCATGGCTTTAAGGTCTAAATTGTCAGGTGCGTAAGTCAAAATTATAAGTTCATAGACAAGGTTGCATATATTTCATGCAAGAAAGTTTCTATTTTTCCATGTACAAGCTAGTGAAAGTGTTGTATTTTCATTGTTTAAGTTCGAAGAAATAATATACACAAGTTTTGGATTTTATTTTTATTTTTCTTTATACAAATATTTCAATTTCTTTTCATTTTACTGGAGCATCTCCTTCTTCTGAAACTTCTTCTGGAAGAACAGCAATCTGCTCTTGCTGAGCTCTTTGCCTGGCCAGATCAGAGCGGGTATCTTCAATATTCGATCTGGCCATATAATTTATAAATTCCGCCAGGTTTTTGAGGTTTTGCTGGTAGGGATTCAGCCTCCTTCTGTACCTCCTGAAATTCCTACCAGCTCTTGTCCCTCTTCTACCTGTAAAATATTTATTTATTATTTATTTTTCTTAAATATAGGAAGTCATTTAAATTATTATTTATCAAGCAAAAAAAGGGGTCTGTACCTTGATTAACCTGGCGGTTGTTGGCATTGTTGTTGTTGTTGTTGTTATTGTTATTGTTGTTGTTGCCTGTACCATCTTCTGCTAAAGTAAAGAAATTATGTATATTGTATATATATATTATAAATTTGATTTTTACTGGGTGGCGCTCGAAGGAATATAGAGGGATTTGGAGTCTAAGACTCAATTACATAATAAAATAAAATTTGTATGTACCATTTCCATCAATAGCCATTTGGTTTTGCATTGTAAATTCTGAAACTTAAAAATGAGTTTCAAAATTTAGTAACAATTCATGTTTATTTTTATTTATTAACAAATTATAGCTTTCCAGAAAACTTAAAAATACATTTTTACTAAAGAACGGTATGTTTATGTTTATAAATTAATTTATAACAAGTATTTTGGGACTAGGTTTAAATTGTATATCATAGGCAAACATATATATTAGGATAGCAGAATATCAAAGATTTTAATTGAAAAAATATGATCTAATGCAAAAAAGTTGCCAGTATTAATCTTAGGTTTATATTAATGGAGTTGACTTACAACGAGAAGCCAATTCTTCATACTATACACAATATAATAAGGGAATACATATATTGCGATAGCAGATTATGAAATATAATTCACAAATATATGACCTAAAGCAAAATATTACCAATAATATAGTAAGCGTACATTATATTAATGGATTTGTCTTACAACAAGAGCCAACTCTCCATACTATAGATTGTAGCTGTATTTGGACACTTCCTTTGCCCTTAATCAGAAGACACGTGTCTCAGCATTTTTATTATTTTACACTTCAAAGCCTTGGAAAACTCAATAATTTATTACCTACACGCATCACCTAATATTATATTTGAGTAACGCATTATATATTGCTCATTTCTTTTTATTTAATCAGCGGATCAAATTCTTTAACAGATTCAAAAATATTATTACTTACAATGATAAATAAGGTTGATTCATTAAAGTCTACGGTTAATAAATTTTTTTTACGCTAAGTTCATCGCATCACCTGTAACAGAGAAAAAATAATTTATTTTAAAACAAAGAATCATGTTCTATTATTGTAAAGTTAATTTATTAAAAAGGTAATTGAAATATACTTATCTGACAGAATGAAATCCGTTGACAGTATTTTGATGTTAATGCCATCTTTTCTTTGTAAATATATTTTTGCACTTGAAACTATTTGCAGGTTATAGAGTAAACACTATTGCACACGCATAGTATGAGTTTTAGGGGTTTTTATCTCGTTTTAAATAATATAATTTATGATAAACTTGGAGTATTCACGCGGAGGTTGTAAAATAGCAGAAACCAATAGTACACTAATACTTCAGGTTAGACATCTTTATAGTGCGAAAGTAGGTTGGCATCAAGTTATGGGGACATAGGGATCCCTATGAAGAAGCTATTTAGTATTATTAGTCTACTGCTGGTTTCTGCTAGCTGATAACCTCCAAGTGGATATTCCAAGTTTATTATAATAATTATATTATTTAAAACGCGCTCAGATCCCGTAAAAGTTATACTATGCGTGTGCAAAATAGTGTTTAATCTAGAACCTGCAAAAAGTTTCATGTGTAAAAATGTACTTATAAAAAAGATGGCATGAGGATCAAAATAAAAAAATATACTATCAATCTCTCACTTTGTCAGATAAGTATATTTCAATCATCTTTAATTAATTAACTTTACAATAATAGAACTTGATTCTTTGTTTGAAAATACATTATTCTTTCTGTTACAGGTGATCCAATGAAATTAGCATTAAAAAACGATGCATAAACAGCATCAGACTTTCATGAACCAGCCTTGTTTATTATTGTAAGTACAATTTTTGAATCTGATAAAGGGATTTCATTCACTGATTAAATAAAATAAAAAGTTTCATAATCTGTTACTGCAGTATATGTATTCCCCTATTATGTTGTATATAGTATGGAGAGTTGGCTTCTCGTCGTAAGTCAAATCCATTAACATAAATCTGTGATTAATTAGGTGATGCTCGAGTAATAAATTAGATTAAAATATCAAATATTAGAGGATTTTAATTAGTTAAAAAAGTTTATTTAAAGTCTTTCATAATCTGTTACTGCAATATATGTATTCCCCTATTATGTTGTGTATAGTATGGAGAGTTGGCTTCTCGTCGTAAGTCAAAAACATTAACATAAATATATGATTAATTGGGTGATGCTCAAGTAATAAATTAGATTAAAATATAAAATATTAGAGGATTTTAATTAGTTAAAAAAATTTAATTAAAATCTTTCATAATCTGTTACTACAATAAATGTATTCCTTTATATGTTGTGTATAATATAAAGAGTTGGCTTCTCGTTGTAAGTCAAATCCATTATATGAATATAAATGTACGATTAATACTAGTCATATTTTGCATTAGATCATAATTTTTTTCATTCAAATCTTTGATAATCTACTATACTAATATATATGTTCTGCCTATTAATGTAAAACAGACAAAAATTATGCGTTTATTATGAAATATAAATATTATGGTATAATATAAAAATTAGTTGGTATAAAATTAATTAATTATTTTAAAATGCATTTATTTTCATAGAAATCATAATTACAATGACATAGATAATAAATAAATAAAAAAATAATATATTCACTATTACACACTATTTCACTTTATTAATATAAAGTTACTTATTGTTTTACTTTATTTATTTAAATTAACTTACGTTGATTTTCCTCTTTGAAAGAGAATAGCACAAAAGAATAACACGTCTGTTTTCCTAGAAGCTTACAGAGCAAGTGAATACATGATTACCTGTATAAGTAATTGATATTATAGTAGTAGTGCGCTTACCCCGTTTATATGTGACCGCTTTTGTTTTGGTACGAAAGGACAATAGCTCGAACACTTGTTTGTCACGTTTTTCTCAAGGAAGATTGATTGACTTGCTTGAAATATATTTTAATAGATACAAATAATTTTTCACGTGTTGAATAATAAATTGATTTTTATATATAATTATTTTGATTGTGCTTTAATACAAGCAAAGTTTAAATTTAGTTTTAAACGTTACATTTTAAAAACTAAAAACCTAGTCGCCTGCTATCAACGGCAAAGGTAAGTATACATATTTAATTTAATTACTCGATATAAAAGAATTAAATTTTATCATGATTTAAAATTTTGGAATAGATAATTAAATTATACTGCAGTTAAAATATTTTGAATTTTAAAATAGTTCTTTTTTGAAAAATAATAGTAGTAGGAAAAGTTTCACTAGAACAGATTTCATTTAATATTATTTAAATAACACATTCGTAAAACGCGCTTTCGCGTAAAAAAATACGGTGTTTATCAACAAAGATAAGTTTACCAGTCGTGTAAAAATTTTTTGATTTTGGACAAAATTTTTTTTATGATCTCCTTATTTAATGTAAAGAACAAAAAATTTTCAGATTTTTAAATTAATATGGTAGGTAGTTATAAATAATTTAAATAATTATGGTTTTTTTGATTATGCACAAATAATAGTTAAAAATGATTTTTCATTTTCATATAGAAGCTTTTTGAACAAATTCAATTAGGTAGCTTTTTTATGCGCCTTTTAGCATTCAAAATTATACATACTACATATCACTTGCTTATTAATAACTAGCAGTTTACAAACAATTGCATATATCTGGACTTCGGCAAAGGTAGATTTGGATTTTAAGATTATCAAAATCTTTGTATTGGTAAGATCTTTCATCAAGCAAAAGCTGGTTATGGGATAAGTTTTTTGTCTATTTCTACAGATATTAATGCATATTTAAATAATTAACACATATAGAAACAGCTAATTATTCTATTTTACAATAAGCACAGAATTTTTTCTGGTATACTTATATATAATAGGAGAATGTATATAAGTTTTAGTTAAAAAATGTATGATCTAATGCAAAATATGATTAAATTCTCAAAAAAATGTATTTATTTCTGAATATACAGTCAGAAAAGTCATTCCATTACCAACTTTTGCTTGGTGAAAGTTATTATGGATACAGAGATATTAAGACGTTACAATCAAAATTTGCCTATGAGTTGGCTTCTCGTTGTAAGTCAAACCATTAATGAAATTATACGTGTAATAATAATAGTACTGGTAATATATTGCTTCAGGTCATACATTTTTGAATTATAATCTTTGATAATCTACTATCCTAATTTATATATTCCCCAATTATATAGTGATTTCCAGAAAAAAAATCTACGATTATTGTAAAATAGAATAATTAGCTGTTACAATATGAATTAATTATTAAAAAAATGCATTTATATCTGTAGAAATAGACAGAAAACTTGTCCCATAACCAGCTTTTGCTTGATGAAAACTGTTGTCGATATAATGATTTTGAGAGTTGAAAATCCAAATTAACCTCCGTTAAAGTTCAGATACATGCAATTGTAAATATGACAAATTTCTAAAAAAATAGCTTAGTGTCCTTTTCAGTCAAGTAAATTTTCCATAAGATTTTTATTTATAATATTGTCTCTAAAGACACATACATATGAATAATATAAAATAATATATTGCTTCCCATGAAAAGTTGATATATTCCCCAATTATATAGTGATTTCTAGAAAAAAAATCTACGATTATTGTAAAATAGAATAATTAGCTGTTACAATATGAATTAATTATTAAAAAAATGCATTTATATCTGTAGAAATAGACAGAAAACTTGTCCCATAACCAGCTTTTGCTTGATGAAAACTGTTGTCGATATAATGATTTTGAGAGTTGAAAATCCAAATTAACCTCCGTTAAAGTTCAGATACATGCAATTGTAAATATGACAAATTTCTAAAAGAAATAGCTTAGTGTCCTTTTCAGTCAAGTAAATTTTCCATAAGATTTTTATTTATAATATTGTCTCTAAAGACACATACATATGAATGATATAAAATAATATATTGCTTCCCATGAAAAGTAAATAAGTCAGTTGAAGCATAATATAAAAACATTAGTAAATTAATGCTTCAAATTTCTGACGTCTTCTGAAAAGTTACACAAATGTTTTTAAAATCGATGTCGAGCCCTGCACAGTTTCATTTCCCATGTCCGGTTAGGTCATTTAAATATACCCATCCCTTAAAAACTAAAATTACAAATTAAATTAAAATTATTGTAAAGAGATAATTGATAATTTTTGTGCTAAAAGTATATTATAATTTTACCTTTAATTTGAGTTCTTGAAAATTGAATTTGGACTATCATATCGGTAGTGACACTTCTTCGAATATCATTCAAACAACGGTTTGTTTTTTTAACGATAAAACTTGAAACTTTATTCTGGTCTACAATGTTAGTATCGCATATTATGTCTTTATATAAACGTGTATTAAAAAAAACTATTTTTCTGCAGAACTCTTTTCTAGTATGATTTTTGTACTATATTTTAATTTACAGTTATATATATGTAGTTACTACGAAATTATTCTTTGAAAAACATAAAATGAAATTTTACTAATTTTTTTTATAATATAGGATAAAACAAAAATTTAAAGTTTTTAATTGAAGCTCGCCGAACTTTGATTTCGTATGACATCTGTTATAGAAGATAAGCAGTTTTAAATTTTATTTTATTATGCTTCATATTTTATTACCACAGTAAATATTTATAGTTGATACATTTTTTTTCAGAAAAAAACTGGCAGCTTCGTGCGCCCCTAAATTGGCAGCTTCGTGCGCCCTTAAATTGGCAGCTTCGTGCGCCCCTAAATTGGCAGCTTCGTGCGCCCTTAAATTGGCAGCTTCGTGCGCCCCTAAATTGGCAGCTTCAAGCGCCCCTAAATTGGCAGCTTCGAGCGCCCCTAAATTGGCAGCTTCGAGCGCCCCTAAAACAATCTAATTTATTATTAATATTGTATTTATTATTATATTATTATTATTATTATTATTATTATTATTATTATTATTATTATTATTATTACCATTATGGAGAAACAAATAATTTATTTATTCTTGATAAAAATGATATGTCAATAATAACTGATGGTTCTCGTCTGAAAGATATACACATAGATAAATTTCATTGCATGATAACTGCTAATACTGTTTTCAAACCGCAGTCAACGTTATATCTTCAAAATATTATGCGTGATCCAAATTCTATACGTATTAAATCAATTGCACGAAACGTTCAACATGTTCAAATATTGCATAGTTGCGATGATTTGTGCAATAAATGTATAAATGGTCATTGGATTTGTTGTTTTTATGATACAAAATCTATTTATATATATGATTCATTAAATAAAAAATCATTACATGAGTGCAATGAAAAGTTTTTGAGAAAGTTGTTTCCTTACTTTGATGAAATTCCTATTTATTATCCTCAGGTTCAAAATCAACGAAATTCTAAACGATTGCGGAGTTTATGCAATCGCATTTGCCATGTCATTACTATACCAAAAAGATCCTTCAAAAATAATTTATGATAGTTTAAGATTACGAAATCATTTATATCAAATGTTCGAAAGTGAACAAATTAAAGTCTTTCCAGTAGCTTTTGATAACAACAATAAGAAAGTAAGTTTTCAATATTTTTTTAAAGAACACCCACAATCAAAAATACCGTTATCGAAATCTTCCATTTATAATCAAAAAGATAAAGAAATACCGCTTAAAAAAGATTTGTTGAATAAGTTATCTGATATTTTACATATTGCTTGGCTTACCGAATAATGATAATGTATCATGTTATGCAAATGCATCGGTGCAAAGTATATTGCACTGTGGACCTATCAGATCACAATTTATCACTACTCTTAATTTAAGTGGAATAGATCTCTTATTTAAAAATTACTGCGATAATCATAGAATTAATATACACGCTCTGAGAACAGCTACCCATAACAAATATAGTCATTCAATTCAACAGGATGTTGCTGAATTTGTTATGGATTTATGTAATAAATCTGTAGTATTAAAAGATTTATTCAAACATAAATTAAATATTACTTTAAAGTGTTCTTACTGTAATATAGTAAGTTCTTCGAATGCAACCCTTAATTATATTTTTCCTTTAGCAGTGCCAAATAATGACAATATTTTAAGTTTGCAGGATATTATTAATTATAATATAGGGACTTGGAATGATACCGACATTATTTGTAGTGACTGTCAAAAGTACAAATGTCAAAAGTCTGAGTTACTAACTAAAAATTTATTTGAAGATTTAAATTTTTGCACTTATATAAATGCTTACACTTACCTAAAAAATATTGATATTTGTTCTGCACAATTTCCAAATCCAGAAAAAAAAGGTCATCCAATTATTTGCTATAATAAACCTTTGTTATGTACATCAAAACTTTTGAAACTAAATATTTTATCTGTTCATTATCCAAAACTTCGCACTATTAAACGATTGTTATACAACGTAGTTACTTTATATAAACAAATTGAAAAAATTGAAAATGCATTAAACAATACTGACATTAAAGCATTGAAAGAAATAATTTTAAATACAGAAGAATTACATACATCTTTTCATGTTGTAAATAAAGAAATATGTTTAAATGAAGCTGAAATAAAGGACAAACTTTACAAAGGAATACAAGAATATACAAAAATAGATATGGATCCACCCAAATTTCCTTGTATTTCTTGTGAAAGACTTTTATGTAAGTGTAATATGGAACCTGTTGATAATCATACGGATAAAATGGGTTTTGTAGAAGAATTACTTGATTTAAAAATTGATGAAAGATTCAAATATTGGAAAAAATTAAAAGAGTTTTATCACGATTCTCAAGAATTTTATAACGGTTTTATTTGTAGAAACTGTATTACTAACTTTAAAAAATATACATTACCAACTACATGTATTTTAAATGAACTTTACGTTAAGGAAGTTCCTTATGAAATCAAAAGTTTAAACGTCTATGAAAAAATATTGATACAACGAGCTAAAGCTTTCCAAACAGTTATTAAAATGGGTACTGTGATGAAAAAAAATATACCTAATTATTGCAAAATTGATAAAGTTATAGGTACAACTTTTCATTTACCTTTACCTTTGGAAGAAACTTTGAAAAAAATTTGTCCTGAAACCGATCCTATAAATATTGATCATGAAATGTTTATTTTAATCCGAAGTCATCCGACAAAAGGGAAAATTATTTGGGAAGACTATGTTGATGTTAAAAAGGTCTGGAATGCTTTGCATTGGTTAAAAATTTGGAATCCTTTATATTTTAATATACAATTACCATCTGATTCTGGACAACTTCAGGATATTCTTTTAAATATGGATGTACAGTATGAAGACAAAACAGTAGATAACAAAAATGATCATGAAAACAATAATATGCAAGAAACTTATTCTAAAAATAACGTTGAAGTAGACCATAACCAATTGGATAAAATTAATATTGTTACGGACATACAAAAGAATCCACAAGTGGCAGCATTAGTAACACAAAAATCTCAATCAGATCCATATTATGAACAGTATACCATTTATCCATTACACGCGAAAAGAATAAATCAAAGCGATTCAAAGTTATATCAGATGTTACAAGTATATGCCACTTCTTTAGATGTCCGTGGCAAAGATTTAGATTTAAAATGTTTTCCAGATTTATATCCGTATGGAATGTATGGACAGCATGAAAAAAGATCTACAAATTTAAGAGATTATGATTATATTAAATCCAGATTGATGTCAAAACACTCACAGTTTAGACTAAATATTCGGTACCTATTTTATTTGTTATTCAATAATAATATAAGACAGATCAGTGCTGGAATCTTTCACAAATTGAATGTTATTAATCCGCGTTATAAATACACTGTGAAGGAACTTTTAGAACAATTAAATCAAGATCAATTAGAATCTAATTTAGGAACTATTTTCGCACGATTGCGAGGTACTGAAGCATATTGGAAAAAGGTGAGAAATGAATTACAATGCATGATGAATGAGTATGGTCCAGCTACATATTTTATTACTTTAAGTCCTGGCGAGTGGATGTGGTCTGCATTAGCTGAATATATACGCGAAGCAAACGGTTGGGAACATGATAAGAGGTCTGTCAGCGAATTAATAGCTGCTGATCCTGTGTCAGCTTCCAGGTACATTAGGAACAAATTTGAAGCAATGCTACGATATATCAAGGGGCGCGGTAGCGCCACGATGGCAAGTATAAGGTACGTGAGTACGTACGCCGCCGTCGGGCGCTAGCCAGACCCTATATACATCTCATAGGCATTGTTGGAAATTCGACTTACGGTTTTCTTCACTTTGACAGTATTATTTGTCACATAGAAATACTCAAACGAAAGCTTGAGACGAAACTAACAAAATCACATCAGGGTCACATTTTCTGAAAATGCTTCTATCAACAGATATTGTAAAGTGAAAGTTCGAGCCCCTCGATTCTCATCAAGAGAGAAGAATGAAAACTGAACAATTCTTCCGGTCACGTCAGCTCTACGTATTTCCGTAATAATATATAGCACACCATGCATCAATATAGATCTACTTGTACATGCTGAGCAGATGCAGACGATGTTTCACGGTGAAACATTGTTTATGTTTATAATAATCAACGTAAATATTTTAATTAATAATTTAACATATTATTATAAAATATTGTGATAGTGCGAAATATATCATAAGTTTAATATTTTAAAACAGTGTCATTTAAAAACAGTGAGAAATAACTCAATTTCGTTCATAATGATCGACATGATTAATAGTGTATAATTAGATTAGATAAGTATTTAGTGTTATGATTGTGATTTATTAATATACAATATAAATCAAGGTTTCGTGAACTGATACTTTGTTTAAATGTTCTCTTTTCTTTTTCAGATACTTTTGGGAGGTTATATTGCCATTGGAAAAAGTTTGAATTATAAATATTTATGATTTGCAGTATTTATTATGCTGTGAAGTAAGAATATTTATTAAGTTAGCAGAATATCTGGTGCTAGCGGAAGATTTTTATTTTGATAATAAGTAATTCATCTGCTAGTGTGAAGGATTGTTTTTTATGGAGGATCGTCTCCTTATGGAGGACTATCCACCTCTTGCTGTGAATTATAGACTTTTTCTCTATCCAGATCGGATGGAATGTACCATAAAAAAGTGTTAAAAAGTGAACTTATTATAAGTTGTATACAGAAAGTGATTGTGTTATTTTAAACGAGAATAAACTTATGAAAAGTATTATCCAATCAATTATGTGAAGTTGAAAAAAGTGCTAAAAAGTAAATGTCTAAAATTATATACAATACATGAAAGATTCATGAACTGATTATTTGTTAAAATATATCCTTTTATTTTTCAGGTTTTTTTACTATTAGATTACATAAAGAAATAACTATTCTGTGATGTGGCAGCTAGTAAAGTGTTAAGAATTCATCTTTCAAGAAAGTTTACGTTGTTGAAGTAAATATGTAACTTTTTCTATCGTCTCCTGGGTTCACCTTTCAAGCAAGTTTCTATATTCTTGAAGTGGATGTGTAATTTTTTCTATTGTCTCCTGGGAGGTAGACTCTCAGGCTATTCGTCGAAAAGGATCCTGATGAGAAGCTAGTGAAAGTGTTGAATTTTCATCGTCCAAGAATCAAAGAAAATTCATACAGAATTTCCTGTTTATATAATTTTCTTGTGATGTGACAAGTTGGTTGAGTGTTACGATTAGATTCAATCTTCCACGCAAGAAAGTTTCTACAATTGTGGAAGTGCTTATGTTAACTTTTCCTATAGTCTCCTGGGAGATAGACTCTGAGACTGTACATCGAAAAGAATTCTTATGAATAGATAGTAAAAGTGTTTTATTTTCTTAGTCCAGAGAATATTCAGTTTATATAAGGAAAAAATTATTTTCTATAGTGAGAAGCTAGTAAAGTGTCAAGAATATGCATCGCTCATGCATGAAAGTTTCTAAGTTGTTTAAGTGTATATGAATAGTTCATAACTTTTCCTATCGTCTCCTGGGAGGTAGACTCTCAGGCTGTTCGTCGAAAGGGATTCTTATGAATAGCTAGTGAAAGTGTTTTATTTTGTTGGATTTTAGAGATTATTCAGTTTATATAATAGAGAATATTCTTGCTTGATGCAACAGTAATGTTTTATACAATAATCAGCATGTGTATATTATATACTAACTCCATCGATTTCATGGCTTTAGGGTCTAAATTATCAGGTGCATAACTATAAAAATCAAAACTATAAGTTCTTAGATAAACTCAATTGTATTGTTTTAGCATGTTAAAACAAGCTTTTATAGCTATAACAGATTTTAAATCAGGCGAAGACCGAAATATTCAAAATGTAGCTTACTTATTTCAATTATATTCTTCGCTCTCATTTCTATATGTAGTCATTATTATAGTAGTGATTAAAATCTATGGATATTTTACATACATTTTTTAGTACCTTAATACAGTAGTTATTATATATAAGCTCTGGTCTTTGTAAACATGTATTTTTTGCAGATATTTATTCCATTTTTAATGGGACCAAATGGAAGTTGATATTATATATATATTTTATACTTTCTTTGATATTATGGTTTAGCAGTAAATTCAGTATATATAAATTTTATGGCTGTGATGAATAAATATTTAACGATGAAAGTAAATTAGGTTATCAGATATAATACAGAGTGTAAATAATAATAGAAAACATTGAACGTAATTCAACACAGTGTACCAAGATAAAAGACGTTGAAAGATTCACAGTTTGCACTTCCAACGCCTTTTTCACATACCCCAAACTCAATATAAATAGTTTAACGTACCACAGAGTAGTTTAGCATAGGAGTCTGTCAAATAACAAAACAAGCAAATAGTTAACTTAATACATAGGCACCCCAAAAGCATTATTAATATCCCATATTGGACCCACAAATAAAACTTTCAAACTATAATTTAAAAAAATGAAAGCAACGCACTTGCACGAAGCATTGAGTTCATAAGTATTCCTCTATTCATGCACAAACAAAACTTGGTCGGCAAAAGTCATTATCAATTCCATAGGCAATAAAACAAATAATTAAGCCAACATACAAACTAAATTCAATGTGCACAATTATTGAGACCCACTATTTACACATCAAAACTTAGTCGAACCCAGGAAGAGCAATCTGAAAGAGATGGCCTTTGCTCCAAAAAACGAACTCAATCAGATAGGTCTGACATAAACATACACCAATAAGTCCATTCAAATCCAGGGAAACAGAGCCAAACAACACAAAACACTTTAACATAAATTAAATTATTATGTGAATTATCATATATATTATGTGAATTATATTATCATGTGAATTATTATTAAATTATTATGTGTAGGAAAAAAAGTGAAAATAACAATACCATTTTTTGCTTGTTCTCGACAAATCATACTTGAGATCCACAAATTCACACAATAATTATTGAAAAACGCCATAGTGATTTACACTTATTCACACATATACATAATTTAAAAACTACAAAAAGTCAAAAGCACTGGTCAAGTCATGTAAATTAATTAAATATGTTTATTAAAACACTCTACAACACTGTTGTACTTCTCACTACAAAAAACTTTAGCGAAAACTTGTGCACTAGCTTCGGCATGCCATTCCAGGGGAGACGTCAAAATCTTCTTAAGACGTAACACACAAATTTCGAAGCAGCATTGACCCAGTGACCTGAAAAAAAAAGACAAAATTCTTTTAACAAAGCACCGGTGCTTTAAATCAACAAAAAGTCTCAATAATTTAAATAAAAAAAAATAACTTATCTGACTCCAAACAGCAATGATCGACCAAGGGAAAGCACAAGTTTTCCATCACCACAGTGTACAAGTCCCAAAAGAAATCACTCCTCGGAGTAGCTGACCATCCATAGTTGCTCCTGAGTACGAGTTTCGATCCCGTAGCAACAATTTTAAAATACTTTAGCAGCGACAATGTTAATCACGCGAGAGGTTAAACACTGACGGTATAGCAGACGTAACGTCGATAACCCCAGGACTACAGAGCGACTTACCGACGCCACAGACTGAGCACGCGCGCACACTTTTAGAACTAGGGCGCTAGTGACAAATACTAGTACCACTGCCGCGGCCATCTTCAGTGAGCATTTACACATTAATTTTTAAATTTATAACTTATTCAGTTGATGTTAACTATTCTCTGTAATTTAGGTATTACATACTTTTTAAAAGTAGTGAAATCTCCCCCCCCCCCCAAAAAAAACCTTTTCAAGGTAAAAGGCTGGCAAGTATAAGGTCGTTTCTTCATGTAAAACTTGAAGATTAATTTTGCAACTCTTGATATCTCAATGTCACAAAAATTCTAAGTGTTTTCTCTATCTATACAGTTATTTCATTATATTAATCAAAGTTAATTTTTAAACTCTCGATATCCCTTACGTGGTGAAAATTCAGAGTGCTTATTCTAAAAGTCTATTCTCATTATGTAAATTAAAGTCAAACTTTCAATAATAATGTAAATAATATTCTAGCAGGTTTATTGTGTACGTTTATTACTTTTCCCTTAGTAAAGGTTAATAAGAAATGTGATTATAATGCAATGATTAAAAAGGTATTTCTAATTAGTTCAACTAATAATTATGTTAATATATGTGTCTTCTTTTACCTCGTAAATGAGTGAATCACAGACACTAAAAGAACATGATGCTTATACATGAAGCTGAATAACTTGAAATTTTCATCTATCTATATCAATATGAATGCGTAAACATCTTTGCTTGAAGGATCTGTTGGACAGACTACCATTTCTTTAGTGTTTCTTCTCTATACCTTCGATTTTACATAAATTTGAATTTTAATATAGCAAAAGAAAGTTATGATATCAATAAAGAAATTGGCAAGTTTTTGTTATAAGAAGCAATTGAGTTGATAAAAATAAATAATTGTTTAAATCGGAGAAGGATTATAAATATATATGTATTCATCATTATAAACACTCGACCAAATTGTGACATGTGAAAAGGTGGATAGCCTGTGAAAAGATACTGTCGGTAGAATTGTCGGAATAACTGCGATTGCCGCCACGTCCTGCGCATTTCCAGCTGACGTTTAATGACTGATCACTCTTACGCCGTATTTAGTGTGGGAGGTTAGGTCACCGTACTTCCGGTAAATAGAGCGTTCCGTAACCGGTCACAAACATGCGCAAAGCATAGCACTAATTCGATATTATTCAAAGTTCAATATGATCCGAGTGTACATATAGGAATGATGCTCTTACATGACATTATCACATGAAAAATGTGCCCATAATATATTACAGGATTGTTTCGCATTATGAAAACTTTTTCGATTATTTATGGAAGCAACGAGCGGATGTACAATCTACTCTACTTAGTAATTCAGTAAATTGCTATCCTTATTTCATGAAAAATCTATGTCCAAGACGATCATTTGCAATTAAATATAAGATTCAATTCATACAAAAAATCGATCCCACATTTAAAAAAAACAGTAACAAATTCTAGCATGTAGAACGCAATTTTTTTTATGGAAAAACTTGCCATCCCGTCCTATCATAGATAATCGATGAACTACTAAATGTCAGTGTAATCAACAATCTCATAAAATTTTTAATATACTTATAATATATGTTTATATATAATATTTATGTATAATATAATATTATGTTAAACTGTGAGAACGATAGCCTCAAATAAAAATTGTAGTTCTATTTTTTTTATTAAGTATGGATATAAAACTAAAATATAAACATAAATGTTAATTTAATATTTTTTAGCTTGATTGATTTCCGAACTTTAATCATAGAAATTTATTTTATAACATTTTTGTAATACATAATAATAATTATTTTTATTGAACATCTTGTAACCATTCGATAATAATAACATACTTTTGTGAAACATACATACAAATACAAATAACCAAAAATTGTGTTTACAATGATTACAAAATGAAGTTTGAATTCTTCAAAAATTGGTTCAGAATAGTAGTAAATACATGTAGAATGAAAAATCCGATACGAGATTTTCTAACAGTGTTTTGTTAACAACAAATTACTTTGGATAACCATGCACAATTTTAAGATAGTACCCATCGGTATCTATTATAGGACGGGACGGCAAGTTTTTCCATAAAAAAAATTGCGTTCTACATGCTAGAATTTGTTACTGTTTTTTTTAAATGTGGGATCGATTTTTTGTATGAATTGAATCTTATATTTAATTGCAAATGATCGTCTTGGACATAGATTTTTCATGAAATAAGGATAGCAATTTACTGAATTACTAAGTAGAGTAGATTGTACATCCGCTCGTTGCTTCCATAAATAATCGAAAAAGTTTTCATAATGCGAAACAATCCTGTAATATATTATGGGCACATTTTTCATGTGATAATGTCATGTAAGAGCATCATTCCTATATGTACACTCGGATCATATTGAACTTTGAATAATATCGAATTAGTGCTATGCTTTGCGCATGTTTGTGACCGGTTACGGAACGCTCTATTTACCGGAAGTACGGTGACCTAACCTCCCACACTAAATACGGCGTAAGAGTGATCAGTCATTAAACGTCAGCTGGAAATGCGCAGGACGTGGCGGCAATCGCAGTTATTCCGACAATTCTACCGACAGTATCTTTTCACAGGCTATCCACCTTTTCACATGTCACAATTTGGTCGAGTGTTTATAATGATGAATACATATATATTTATAATCCTTCTCCGATTTAAACAATTATTTATTTATATCAACTCAATTGCTTCTTATAACAAAAACTTGCCAATTTCTTTATTGATATCATAACTTTCTTTTGCTATATTAAAATTCAAATTTATGTAAAATCGAAGGTATAGAGAAGAAACACTAAAGAAATGGTAGTCTGTCCAACAGATCCTTCAAGCAAAGATGTTTACGCATTCATATTGATACAGATAGATGAAAATTTCAAGTTATTCAGCTTCATGTATAAGCATCATGTTCTTTCAGTGTCTGTGATTCACTCATTTACGAGGTAAAAGAAGACACATATATTAACATAATTATTAGTTGAACTAATTAGAAATACCTTTTTAATCATTGCATTATAATCACATTTCTTATTAACCTTTACTAAGGTACTTTCTACATCAAATCCGATAGGAAAAGTAGCGCATTATTATTATGTTTGTGAATATCAGAGTAGAGGATTACCGCATTATCACTGTTTATTTTGGATTCAAAATGCTCCCGTCTATGGTACAGCTTCAAATAAAGAGGTCCAAGAATTTATTTTACAAAATATAACGTGTCGAATACCGGATCGACGTATATCACCAGAACTTCACAGACGTGTTATGACTTATCAGACTCATACCCACAATAATTACTGTATGCGAAAGAAGAAAACGAAAACAGGGTTCAAGAGTGTTTGCCGTTTCGGATTTCCTCGTCCAATAACTTCTAAATTAGTGCTAAGGGAAGTTTCGCTAGCCATTGCATACAAAAAAAAATTAAGAAATAAGAGCAGATTTTATGATTTACCCCGATCCTCTGAAGAACAATATATTAATGATTATATGCCTGCCTTATTAATACTTTGGGAAGGTAATAATGATGCACAGTATATCTGTGAATCTTCATACATGTTGACCAAATATGTTTCTTATTATGAAACTAAAGGAGAAAAAAGTACTTTAGACTTTTCGGATATTGAATCAAATAAGTCTTTGTGCAGTCGTCTTTGGTCTCTGTCAATGAGAGCTCTAAACCACAGAGAGTGTGGAGCGATAGAAGCAGCTGACACGCTGCTAGATCATCCTCTTCATGCAACGGATAAGGATACGGTTACTAGGTGGTTAGATGTCAGAATAATTCGTAGTAGGAAGCTAAAACCATTTAAAGAAATTCATCATTACCTCCAGAATCAACAGATATATTTTATGATTCATTTATTGACTGTCACTATCCAAACCGCCCTGAAAAGTTAGTGTCTGTATGTTTATACGACTTTGCAAGGTGGTTTGATATAATAAAAAAGAGACCAGTGAGAAAAGCAGAATATTACGAGATGCCAGGGGGTTCATTTTGTAAAAAACGAAAAAATCCTTATCTTATTCAACACTGGCACTATGATCCAATTAATCAACCAGAAGATTATTATTATTCATTATTATTATTATTTCAACCATGGAGAGATACTGATGAACTTAAAAATGGAGAAGAATCCTATACAATGTCTTTTAAAAAAGACAAGACGAATTGATAGATGCAATGAAATATCACGATAAATGTGAAATAATTCAAGAAGCTATGAAGAATATGAATGAACTTATTGAAAATCAGTTACTGCAAGAAACACAAGAAGGTGAAAAATCTAACTTAGATAACTTACCAGAAGGCTGCGTTCCGATCGAGATTGAGAATGCTATGAAAGATTTTAAAGATATGGCTGAAAAAGTTGTAATGAATGAACAGGATGTAGAAAATTCTGTTTCCAAGTTTAATCAAGATCAATTAAAAATTTTCAAAAAAATTTTTGGTGTATTACAATCTAACAATCAAATTTTACGAATTTTCATAAGTGGTCCAGGTGGTACGGGAGAAAGTTTTTTAATCGAAACCATTGTAGCTTGGAACAAAACTATGCGAAAAAAAGAAACTGCTATTACAGCGCCTACTGGAATAGCGGCCTTCAACATTTCCGGTTTAACAATTCACAGATTATTTCATTTACCAGTAGAACATGGTGGCACAGCAAAATACAAGGAATTATCAGCTGCAGCCTTAAAACAAGTACGACAAAGCTTAGAAAATGTTGACTTAATTATTATCGATGAAATTTCCATGGTTTCTAATATAACATTAATGTATATCCATTTGCGACTTACAGAAATATTTGATACTTCCGATTGCGATGATGGTTGGTTCGGAAAAATTCATATCATAGTATTTGGTGATTTACTTCAATTACCGCCAGTTCGTGAAAATTTTGCTTTTATTGAATTAACAAAAAAAGATGTTGAAAAGTACATTGGCGCTATAAGTTCATTTAATCTATGGACTCTATTTGAATATGACGAGTTGACAATTAATATGAGACAAAAAAATGACAATCAATACAGCGACATTCTTTCTAGAGTAAGGTTAGGTTTTCTGACAGATGCTGATATAAATTTATTGCAAAAGCGAATATTACCATTTTCTAGTAGTACTTGTACTGAGATAATGCAGCAATTATGTGCAATTTATGAAAAATTGCCTTCTAACACAGTGTGTCTATTACCAACGAGGAATATGTGCAATATGTTAAATGATGCTATGCTCAGTAGAATTGATTCTGAAGATATTAATCTTGTAGCTATTGATTCTTTTAAATGTCCGAAGAATTTGCAAAAGAAAATTTTAAAAATATTAGACGGAGAAGTCGATAACGCTTGTGGAATCGAGCGTAACATTAAAATAAAAATAAATTCAAAAATTATGATTCGAAGAAATATTGATGTCTCTATTGGTTTAGTAAATGGAACTATAGGTACAGTACTTTCGGTAGATAGAGGTAATGGCAACGAAATCACAAGTGTTTCCATTAAATTACAAGATGGTAGGGAACATGCAATATCTAAGCTAGAATATAAATTTGTCATCATGAACAATATATACATTACACGACAACAATTTCCAATCTGTAATAGTTACGGAATAACCATTCACAAAAGTCAAGGGTTAAGTTTACAAAATGCGATTGTCGATGTTGGTAATTCTATATTTTCTTCTGGACAAACTTACGTCGCTTTATCACGAGTAACGAAATTGGAAGGCCTTCATCTGATTAATTTTGATCCAACAAGTATTAAAGCAGATTCATCTGCAATTTTGCAATACAACACGTTAAGAAAGAAATATCGCCCCGATCTTCAACAATTAACGGTTCAAATGGATTGTAAATTTAGCAGACCTAGTATTGTTCGAGATAGACGCTGGATATTGTCAAAACACATTTTAGAAGCTCAAATGACTAATGATACAAATATTATATCGGAAAGTAATTGGGTTATTCGAGGCTTACCAAATGAGGATAATGTATCTTGTTATTCAAATGCTTTTATACAGAGTTTGTTTCATTCGTCATATGTAAGAAGAATTTTGTTGCAGAGCAAAGATATTGATTTCCTAAAACAGTCATTCAACCAATACATTGCAAAGACTCCTGTTGATATGAAAGCATTGAGAGACTGTGTGAATGAACGGTATTCCTCCTGTGAACAGCAAGATGTTGCTGAATTCCTTTTACATCTTTGCAATGCTTCAGTATTTTTACAGAATATCATCAAACATGAAATTAATATTGTAACAAGGTGTCCAAGTTGCGATGAAAGTAATTCAGTTACAAATGCGAATTACATTTTATCACTTTCTTTACCGGAAATTACACATACGTTTACACTGCAAGAAATTTTTGATCATAACATTGATAATTGGAACGCTATCGAAGGCTGTTGCAGTAAACATTGTAAGACTAAAAGATTGCAAAAAACCACTATACAAATAAAAAATTACAATTCTTATTAGACAGCTACAATTATTACTATTGATAATATGAAATTAAAAAAAATTAATTTTAAAATAAAAGATATACCAAAATGTGCACTTCTAGTAAATAAAAAAAAATATAAAGTAATTAATTGTATATTTCATCATGGTACATCTATTGAAATAGGACATTATACAAATATCGTTCGCCAAAATAACGAATGGTTTGAAATAAATGATCAGTTTATTAAACAAAGAAAATGGCCTCGTGGCGCGAAGATGCCTATTTATTTTTTTTAGAAGAAATCGTTTAAATCATTAAAGTAATTAATATATTTATCCCTAATGTCTGTGTGTGTGTGTGTGTGTATGTGTGTGTGTGTGTGTGTGTGATCCTTATTTTTCCCTATCTGTATCATAAATAATTATATTAAATAGAATGAAAGAATGAAGTTTAGTATCAATTTTGTGGAGTAGGCCTACAGGGGATACCACAACTTTATTGACATATCGTTTATAAGTTTCACAATTTTTAAATTCGATTCTGATTTTCTTAAACATTTACCGAATTAGGTGATTTGCATTAGAGATGGTAGTACGTCTATCATAATCAATTACAGGGATATTGGAAAGTATCTTACATATACTTATTTTTCATAAATATTATTCATAATATTATAATATAGATTAAAAATTTGTGAAGGATATGATGTAAACTTTTATAAATTTAAAATGCTACTTCACTCATGTTCTCTTGTCAATC
>JACCIB010001121.1:0-55213 GCA_018906965.1 Philotrypesis tridentata | reverse complement strand
GATTATGTGTATGCCAAATTTATTAGATGTTAATATAAACATGCTCGATTTCTGCAAATTAAACATTAAACAGTAATAGTGAGCAACATGTTGACGCGAGTGATGCACGAAATGAAAGAAATAATGCCGATGCACTCAAGTTTTACGATTGGTTAATTGCTCATGATCCTTTCCTGTAAAATAATAATATTATATGTTTCAGTTCAGATCTATTGAAGATGATACAATTAATTTTTATCAAGCTTTCGAAGTAGGGTGTACATCTTTGAAAGCCATGATTGGAAAATCGGGTAAAAACTTTGCCTAATTCCAATGTACCAAGAAGATCGGAAAATGATATTAAATAGATTCTACAATTTTGTTTCAACGAATATGTTTATTAAGTAAGACTGATACAGACTTACAGAATTGTTTTGATTGTGAATTAGCTCCATTTCCTGTCACTTTATTTAATGAAAATGGTATGAGGAAAACCACCAAATCTAAATTTTATGATTTATTTACTAACTTAAACGAGATTCCGAAATTCAATAATGCAATGACTGTCATGGATGGTGGATTTCTTTTGCATAGAGTAGTGTGGGATACAAATACAACCTACAATAATATTTGTCAACAATATATCACATATATAAAAGATCGTATTAGTAATTAAAACCGTCAATGTATCGTTGTTTTTGATGGTTACCCCGATAAGAACTATGCTAACAGCACTAAAAATTCAGAACGATTACGGCGTTTACAAAAATGTAATGCACCAGAAATAAATTTAGATATGAAAGTCATACCGCAATCAAAGTTTTTATCAAATGAAAAAATAAAAAAAGAAAAAAATAAAATAAAAAAAGGAAACTGAAATTCTTTATAAACAAGCAGTTGAAGATGCCGATGCCTTAATTATTCAGACTGCTATACATTATTTGTTTAGTTATGAATCCGTTGTTATTATCGGAGATGTAGATTTATTAGTAATTTTATCCCAATTGGCAAGGGATAAAAAAAATATTTACTTTTTAAAACCTGGTATGGGAAAAATAGTGACGAAAGTGTATACTAGTAATAGTTTTAACTATGCAGAATTAAAAGATTATGTTGCTTTTTTGCACGCGATTTCGGGTTGTGACACAACATCCGCTTTTTTTAATCAAGGAAAAACTAAATTTGTAAATACATTGCAACGCAATTCAAAATTATTAAATGAAATACGATATTCTAATGAGCAAAACGCTGATGCAACAGATATTGTTAAAGCTGGTACTCAACTAGTTAAATTACTTTATGGGCAACCATATAAAGATATTGAAGAATCTTTAAACGTATGGAGATTTAAAAATGTTTAAAAGGCTATCTATGCACAAAAAGTTTAATTTATCCATGCTTCCTCCCACAAATGAAGCAACTGCTTTTCATTGTTTGAGAGTATACTATCAATTGCGACAATGGGAAATGGATACATCAAAGAAGGCAGTAGATTGGGGCTGGAAAGAAACGAAAAATGGCTTACTTCCAATAACAACGATTGCAGAAACGGTACCAGAAAAGTACTAAAAAATGGTTTCTCGCAGTTGTTTACAAGGATGCAATACTAATCAATGTGGTTGTAAAAAATTAAGAATTTTTTGTACAATTATGTGTAAAAATTGTGAAGGCAAGAATTGCGCTAATATAGCTGAAATAGATGTTAGTGATGAAGATTCTGAAGAAGGAGTCGATGACATATTAAAAAATCTACCAATAATAAATGAGGTTGAAAATAAGGAAAGCGAAGAATTATCAGAGGACGATGATAATGAAGACGTTAATTTTGTCTGTATAGACAATGACGAAAGCTTAAGCCCTCTTCCAGCGAAAAAGCATAAATCAAATTAATATAGCAATATTATTCAAAAAAATAAAATGTACCTGTAAGTTTTTTTTCAGAATTAATTAAAATGTATAGTTATAAAACTTGCACGTGTTCAACTTTTTTTAAATTTCCCGCACATTATTCAATGCTTTTACATACATATTTTACGTGGATATTAATATACAATTAAGACTCACAAACAATTAAATTAATACGAATTATGTAAATAAAATGTTCTATTCATAAAGTACATGTAAAAAAGTTTACTTCCTATTATCTAAAGATACGATAAAAATCATTTTATTATTCATAATACGTATGTATGCACGTATACACATGCAAACATGATTTTGTTAAAGCAAAACAACCCAAGCAGAAAATCTACACACACATATATATACATATATACATACATACACATAAATACATAAATCGGGTATTTTGAATGCGCCGAAAGTAGGGGTAGTATAGGGTTATTTTTAAATATGGAATATTGAATGCCAAAAGTGGAATTTTGAATGCGCTAGCGAAGGGTAGTTTATTATAGGGATGCATTCAAAATACCCGATTTATATATTTATATATATATACATATATCACTCACTCACACACACACAAATTATAAAACACGCGTATTGCATGTCCTTTATATATCTATATTGGCATACATACGCACACTGATGTGTAAATACACATTTATATAATCATGAACATGTAGCACAGTACATACATATATAGATTATATCATAAAACTCGAAGCGATAACTTCAAATTGAAAGAAATAGAGTTTATCGAGATTAATCACTGAATGTAGTGTAATACCGATATTACAAGCAAAAACTATCCTTGTACTGAGCCTTGCAATATTGAATAAATAAATATGTACGTAATCATAAATATATTTAATAGCGCGATATATGTATATAAGGATAGCGCGTACAGCAAAAAAAGATTTTTTTTGGGAAAAAATGTAAATTTCAGGTGTTTGTATTGCACCTACGATAATTTCGTTTACATGACGTAAAAGCTGAGGAAAAAACAAGTAAATTAAAAAAAAAGCATTACTGTAGGACCTTTGGTTGCCGTAAAAATAAATTTGCATATAAGCGCCTACCGGCGCTCCCCCCACCACCGCGCCGGTCGGCCGGAGCAGCCGCGTGGCAGCGCGCGCTGAATTCGCATTTTTCGTCGGTCGTTTTAGACGAACTAAAGCATGTAGAGCTATCGGATAAAATGTAATCATTTAGAGTATGATTTCAGCAAGCTCTGTGCCAAATTTCTGATCTTAACAAAATTTATATGAAAATTCATGGTTTTTCATGTAATTCAAGATGCATTTTTCCGCGATTCTCTAGCTCCAAAATTGACCGAAATAAAAAAAATTTTTTATTAGAAATGTTGCTAAATATTAATATTAAGAAAATTAATTTTTACCGTTTGTTAACTAAGTCGTAAGCTGTCGATTAAATATAGTTTGATTCAATTATCGTTCCTGGATCGAATTGGACATCAATTTGAACTTTTCGGCTAAATAATTTTGCAACAAGCCGCCACTTTAAGATATCGCGATCGGGCTTCAATTTTTACGTTGTCTGTACTAAAAGTCATCTTTGAGGACTAACCCGATAAATAAAGATCATATTTTACAAAAACCATGACAATGTGAAAATTGAAAAAAAATTTTTTTTATTTAACAATTTAGCCGGGAAAAACATTAATTTTGCATTTCGGAATATATGTATCTTATAGAAAATTCAATGTTAATCAACTTTTGCCTCTACCTGTTTTTGCGTAAATTGAGTAACAAAAAAGCTTATCAAGAAAAACTGAAAAAAAATGCATTTTGATAACTTACTTTGCAATAATAACAATGTTCCCGATCGGGTCCGAAGTCGAGACTTTAGGGCTATTTTCAGTAAGTGGTTGCCAACATATTTCAGCGATAAAATAAACTCTTGCACGAACTTCCTGGTAATATGCTTTTGAACTCCCTGACTCCCGGACTACTATGAGCATCAGGTTCTCTATGCACAACAAACGTATCTCTGAATTGAACTTGGAATTTCTCAAAATCTTCTTTTAATTTGCAATAATAGCCGCTCAGCTCAACCGTGGATCATTCCATTCCAGCAGCATACGCATTCCATCTGGCCTCTGAGGTTTTGGCCAACTCGCGCTGTTCAGCTAATTCTTGTCGCAATTTTGCTTTCACTTCATCCTGATTATCTTGATCTGCTTTTTTATCTTCTAAGTCAAATTGATCTTTATCGACACCAATATTAGTGCAAGCGTTTCGCTGTTGAAGATCTACAATTTCTTCAGCTTCCGTATGCACATCCGCTACTGTAACAATAGCATGTACTCCCGAAACGTCAACTTCTTCTTCACTAGAAACTCTGGTCGACTCTAGATCATTATTCCTGAGTATCTGGAAAATGTCATCTAACGTCTCTTCATCTTGCTCTTCATTATCATCTAAAACTGATGCTTCTGATTCTAACGTCGTCGGTAACCTCAATCGTACCCATGTCGTTGACTTCGTCTCATTTGATAAATTTTCTTCTCTCAAAATAATCGTCTAAAAAGTTCCGTCTCTTCTCGACATCGCGATATCGCTAGGCTCATTCGTCACAACAAAATCATACGCAGTGTAATCACCGCGCAAACGCCTAATTAACCTACCAACATTACTGTATCTACTCGTGTCAATTACCAATTCAAATCTCTGCAATAAATCATTTAGTCTATCCTCTGATAATGACATTGCCCATCTCTCAATTTATTGATCCGCTTCTTCGAAAATATTCACGCGCTTTGCCATTTTCAAAATTTGAATGCGATCCCGCTAACTTAAACAAATTTTTTCCGTCGAAATCAAAAAATACACAAGAGACAAATTACGAAAGAAATCAACTAATAATGACCAAAATTTAAATAATTGAAAAAAACTATTCGGCGTGTCGCTTTTAATTCAGTCACAGCCTCCTTCGTTCGAAATTCTGTGCAATTTTAAATTACACTTATGTAATTTACCAACCAAACTATAACCAGAACCAGGAAAAAAAATTCAAAAGAAAATTTTCCGATTCGAAAGAAAATTCCAAAATAAAATTTACAACAATCAAAAAAATTTTATTACCAAGCTGTACTCGAATTAAGAGTTTACTGTTTTACCAAAATTTAAATTGAAAAAAATTTCGCTTAAATTATGTAACGAACAAACAAAAAAAATAAAATAAAACATTTCGTCAAAAACCTCAATTTAAATTCAATAAATTTACACCGAAAAATAAAGTTCAATTTCAAAACAAAATTCAAATAGAAATTATTATCTACATTGTCGGTAAATCAACGCTTCGCCGTTGCGATACGCTCCGTACAGTATACCTGTATCTAACCCTACCTCGGTAATACACTAATACACGCACACATACAATCAGTTGAGCGCGTATGCTATATAGCTGTTAGCAACGCCAAAATAACGCTATCACACACAATATATAAAATAGAAAAATTAACCAGTCGATTTGACTACAATTATATCAAATAATATAAATAATAAAAATAATATTTAATATCAATGGGGAAAAAACAATAATTTATACTCAACTGTTCAATCAATAATATTCAAAAAATTATTCCCCTAGTATAATTGCAATCTGAGATTCGATTCGCTATTCAACTATTAATCCAGTAATTACCTATACTGATTAATCGCAGACATCGAACATATATATCACGCGACGAGAAAATAAAACTTATTTTCCGAAATAATATTTCAGCCAATGCTAAAATTTTCGGTAGCTGGAAGCGCACAAAGTTTACGTTCGCGGACGACAAGTCTAGCCACGTGATGTAAACACTCGGCAACGTTCGCGCTCGCTTGCTACACTATACACGCAATGTATATCTCCGCACGCTTATCCGCTTACAACGAACACTCGCGATTTCGCACTTAGTTTTTCCTACAAAATTCAAATATTCCCTGCTCCAGCTAAATCTAACCACTGATGGGCGCCAATGTAACGGGGTTTGTCCGCGTTAAATGTAGATTCTTCTACTTTAATTCTCCGTGGGTTTTAGAAAAAGGAGAACAGGGCAAATACGGAAAACTATCAAATGAAACACACGTACAGTTCGGTAAAAGGCTCTTGCATATATTATGTCAATCAAATCAGAGAATCATGACAGAAAAGGTGTACAAAGGTGCTTACTTAGCACACAGAATCCCAGTCGGGAAAGAGCTAATGATGATAAACGCGCTGGTGAGAGTAAGAGAGAGAAGCTGATACTTACAAAAATGCGAAGGACGCTATCACGGTAATCAACCTAAAACTGCAGTCTCGCTTCGGTCCAGCTGCCTGGTAATCAATATCCTCTCGCAATGATGTAGAGTACCACTCCACTTACACGCGTAGACGCAATTATTGTACAATAAATAATACAAAACGATTATATCGCCGAGACAAACACTCTCCTCATACACAACATGCGCGCTCGATGCTCGAATCGAATCTCTCGCCTAGCCTAACATGACGCCACGAGCTTCTCTCTCTCTCGCGCGCTCTCACCAGACGGCGTGTTCGTGAATGCATCAGCTCTCATGAACAGCGCGAGTTGGCCAAAACCTCAGAGGCCAGATGAAATGTGTATGCTGCTGGAATGGAAAAATCCATGGTGGAACTGTCTAGTTATTATTGCAAATTGACAGAAGAAGTAAAGCAGATTCGTGTTCAATTTCGAGAGACGTTTATTGTACATAGAGAACCGGATGCTCATAGTACTGAGATAAATTCTAATGTGACAAAATTTGTATCCGGTCAAGTGACAAAGAAGACTGGAACGGGCAGATTACCATCTCAAGGCAAACCCCAAGGTGTGTCTCGGAGAAAAGGCCAATCAGCTGCTTCGACGAGTAAGGCAGTTGGTGAATATTCGTCCACGCCGAGACCAACGTATCGTGACGTTGGCAAAATTGCTCGTGAGTGGAAAATCTAGTTTGATGGTGGTAAACATAGCTGCATCGAAGAATTTATTCAAAGAATGAATGAGAGTCGAGCATCATCGCATCTAGATGATACGGATTCATTGAATGCGTTACTCCATGTTATGACGGACGGAGCTCTCATTTGGTGTTGGCAAATGCGGCAGACGTGGAAAACTTGGAAAGATTTTTGCAGTGATGCTAGGTAAAGCTACGGTATGGACCAAGATATCCAGATAAAGTTAGTTAGCGGAAGCGCAAGCGCGTACACAAGGAGGAGATGAGCCAGTACGTGATCACATCATGGCGATGCTAGCGATCATGAGTAGGTTGGACGATCCGCCGGAGGTTGCCGTACAGCTGAAAATGATTTACGACTATATGTTAGCCGGAATTAGAATGCAAATTCCTCAGGCACAGGTGAAGAATATCGGAGATCTTATTACATTAGCTAGGAATGCTGAGAAGCTAATTCGTGATAAGCATCATTATAAGCATCCTCCTTCACCTAACATATATTTATTGCCGAAATTGGCCTATAAAGGAACATATGTCAAGAATGTTGGGGAGAAGACGAAGAGCGTAACCGCTGTTTCGTCAGTAGCAGAACCTGCTGATTTACGTGAAGCTGTAAGGTCGTTGCAGGAGGATATTGCTGAGTTAAGGTTACCCCCAGCTGCCAATTCAAGAGGTCGCGGAGGAAAGAAATCTAATTTCAAAGGAGCGAAGTCGCAGACCCAGACTACGACTACAGTATCTGACAGCACATCGGAGAAAATAAATGCTGTTTCAGAAGAAAAGAAAAGTACTCCTAGACAGCCACGAAGTGAGCATAATAACGATCAGGACTCCTGGGGTCGTTGTAAACCATTTGTGATGTGTTATGGCGGCGGATGGTCTCGACACATCACGAAAACTTGTCCGGAGTGCTCTCAGAAGAAGAACTCTGGGAATAAATTGTCTGAAGGTAAGAAGACTTCAGAAAACTCGGGAAACGAGAATGGGAGCAAGTAGTTCAGGCCTCTACTTCTCCTATGGTTTTGGCGGCCTCCCAAGACGCAAGTCAGGCTACGAAAGAAGCAGTGATGCCTACTACAGTATTTGACTCATCCAATGTTAACTGCAGTCGCTGGTGGATGCCAATAGATATTGGTGATTTTCATTTACGCGCACTTTGTGACTCGGGAGCTGCGCGTACTGCTTTAGGTCCGGTTGGATTACAGATAGCGTCAGCGCTGAAAAAAACTATTGTTCCTTATACTGGACCAGGTGCGAAACTCGCTGATGGACAGCTTGTGCCGATTTACGGTTATGTGCAATTGCCGTTCACAGTGTTGAATCAGTCGCGAATTTTAAATGTTATGGTTTTAAGTGCACTCGATTCCGAAGGTATACTCGGAACAGATTTTATGCGAGCATTTAACGCGATTCTGTTACCTAGAGAGAATAGATTACAAATAGAAGGTGTCACCGAATGAGTTCCTCTAGAAATTTCGGCTCTCTCAGAAGGAGTAGCAAGTGCTCTCGCAGCCATCGGTTTGGCCGATATTACCTCAGAACAGCGAAAACGCCTACAAGAGCTGTTAGACAGTTGGCATCCAGCTAGGGAAGTACCGTTGGGGTGTACACATCTGATCCAGCACAGTATTGATGTGGGGTCTGCGAGATCAATTAAACAACGTTATTATCCAGTGTCAAAGAAGATTGATTAAGAGATGCATGCTCAAGTGCTAAAAATGTTGGACGCGGGAATTATACGCCGTTCTAACAGCAGCTGGTCAAGCCCCATAGTCATGGTCCGCAAATCGGATGGTACCTACCGATTCTGTGTTGAATATCGGAAGCTTAATGCTGTTACAACCGCGAGCACGTATCCGTTGCCATACATGGATACTATTTTGAGTAAGCTTCAGAAGGCGAGATATATTTCTACCATTGATCTCAGTGCAGCATACCACCAGATACCAATGAAGGAAGAAGATATTCCTTTAACGGCATTCACAGTATCTGGGTTAGGTTTGTTTGAATTCACCCGTCTACCTTATGGTGTAGTAGGCGGGCCTGCCACTTTTCAAACGCTGAGTGACCGGCTCATTAGACCTGAATTGGAGCCGTACGCCTTTTTCTATTTGGATGACATTATCATCACAACCAAGACTTTCGACGAGCATCTGCATTGGTTAGATGTAGTTCTGAAGCGAATCGCGGAAGCTGGGTTGACGATTAACCGAGGTAAGAGTAAGTTTTGCTGTGACGAAGTTAAATACTTAGGCGTCATTGTGAATCGTGAGGGATTTCGTCCAGATCCTCGGAAAGTTGCACCGATTCTGGAGTATCCGGTTCCGAATACTCTGACCAAATTGAAGAGATTCATGGGAATGGTTTCCTGGTACCCGAAGTTTTTGGATCGGTTGAGCGATGTCGCGGAGCCGTTGAATCTAGTGCTACGTGGCAATGCAAAATTCACTTGGAGTGTAAAGCAACAGGACGCGTTTGAACAAGTGAAAACGATACTTGCGACAGTGCCTGTGTTAGACAGACCATCGTTTGATCATCAATTTATTATCAAAACTGATGCGAGCGACAGCGGCATTGTTGCGGTACTCATGCAAAAGATAGATGAAAAAGATTACGTCTTGTCTTATGCGAGTCGCACTTTAACCTCTGCGGAGCGTAATTATTCAGTCACCGAGAGGGAATGTCTTGCCGTTCTTTGGGCAATTAAGAAATTTCGTGCATATGTGGAGGGTTATCATTTTAAGGTAGTTACAGATCACTCAAGTTTAAGATGGCTTTGTAATCTACGTAACCCTAACGGTCGATTAGCTCGATGGGCATTGGAGTTGCAGTCATATGACTATAAGATTGAATATCGACCTAGCAAGGAGAATTATGTCCCAGATGCGTTATCGCGGATGTTTGAAAAAGATGATTTAGAGGAACAACAAATCGCATCTTCAAAAGACGTTCAAGAAACTATTACCGATCAGTGGTATATACAGATGTATCAGCAAACTTTAGAAAAGCCTCACGAATTTCCAGATTGGAAGATTGTTGCTGGTAAATTGTATCATTACAAGCCTGATCCAATTCTAGAAGACGTTCTAGAAGATATGGATGCTTGGAAGCTGGTCGTGTCCAGAGATAAGATACCGCAGATACTTCGCGAATCGCATTGCGAGCCCACGTCCGGACATTTGGGTCGTCGTAAGACATATGAGCGAGTCGCGCGATATTTTTACTGGAAGAAGATGTATAAAGATGTTCAAAGATTTGTTAAGTCATGCACTGTCTGTCAACAGTGTAAAGTGGAACAGCTGTTACCTGCTGGTACCATGAAAAATAAGAAACTGGTTGGTCCATGGGAAGTTCTAGCCGGTGATATGATGTGTCCATTTCCAAGATCTAAGAATGGATATACCTATTTGCTGATCTTGTTAGATGTTTTTACTCGGTGGATTGAAGTGATACCTTTGCGTAAAGCTGATGGTATTAGTATTAAAAATGCTTTGAAGGAGCGTGTATTTTTGAGGTTTGGTACTCCGGAAATATTTCTGTCGGATAACGGTACGGAATTTCGTAAGAAGCTTATGAAAAAGTTTTTTACAGAAAGCAGCGTTCAGCATCAGATGATATCGCCATATGACGCACAGGCGAATCCGGTTTTGACCGGAAACAAAACGATGATCACTGCATTTATTGAGGTGGAGCACAAGCTCTGGGATAAGTATTTACCCGAGTTAACTTTTACATACAATACATGTGTGCAAGAGTCTACAGGAGTTAGTCCAGCTTTCCTAAACATGGGAAGAAATCCTGCGCCACCGCTTAGTACCAAGCGAAAGGAAGGAAAAGCTGCAAAAGAAGAAGCTCAAAAGCTTGCTGTGAAGAACTGGAAAGAGCGGATGTGTAGATCATTTGATTTGCAATTAGATGTTGAGAAGAATATTGAACGTGCATCGCAGAAGCAAGCACGATATTATAACGCAAATTGCACACAAGTTACATTTAACATCGATGACTTGGTTTGGAAGCGTAATCGTTTTTTATCGTCTGCTATTCAAGGTATTAATGCTAAACTTGCACCTAAATTTGCTGGTCCATTTAAGATTACTGCTAGAATTGGACGTGATGTTTATTCAATGATTAATGAGCAATGAATGCTTTGAGTGAATGCTTTGAGAAGATACATGTTGTCGACATCAAACCATATGTTCAAGGAGAAGATCCTGCGTTTGCTGAAGATCAAGGTGATGGTGGAAACTCTGTTGACGCTTCTGATGAAGAAGACGGTGATCCTGTAGAAGAAGACGTTTCAACCACCAAGGAAGCGACCGTTCTCGAGAAGAATGAATGTGAGGGGCGAAATATTGCGCTGAGTGAAAACGTGGATATTCCACGTAAGCGAGGTAGACCGCGTAAAACCCGAATCGTCGTTTCTCGTGATACGAGGGCTCCTGGGGTGGAGCAGGCGACTCTCGCAGAGTCTGACGCGTCAGAATCTGAAAATGGAAATTCACCGGTGGTTAATGCGAAACGCGGTCGACCGAAGGATTCTAGAAAACAGCGAGAACCGCAAGTTGAATTGTCTCCGCGACGTACGCAATCGAATATGGTGAATGTTTAGGATAGAGTAGGGTAATAGGTTGGAGAATTCCCTGATTTTGGTTGACAACAACCATCGTTTATTCAGGACCATGAGTGACAGCTACAACTCGACAGCTGGAAGTGCGAGTTCGCTCAAACCTTAGGGTTTAAGTTGCTGAATATACTTTTGTAAAATAGAAAGCTAATGGTGTTAATTTATTCAGCCCTTATCAAAAGTTTGATTTGTTTTTTTTTCTTGCAATGAAGTTTGTTTTTTTTTGCATGAGTTTGTTTTAAAACGATTTATTTTGAAATTTTATTTTCTTTTGTTTTGATTTTGCAAAGAACTGCTTTATTATTTTATGATTTTGGTCGTTTTTGCATGCTGGTGAGAGTATTGGAGAGCTGGTACGCTGTAAAAGCTACCCAGCGTCTGGAAAGGGGCATGTGACGAGTATCGTCACGCCGCATGCTAATTTATTGAATAATATGTTTTATTTTATATACATTTGCATGTAAGCCTTTTCAGGTGTTCTCGCGCACCAGAGCTGTATGAGAGTTGATATATTGTTGAACGCGTCGCCTGGTGAGAGAGCGCGCGTGAGAGAGAAGCTTCTAGCGTCACGTTAGTTTAGGCGTTAGATTCGATTTAGCTATCGAGCGAGCAGGCTGTATCCTAAGCGAAAGAGAGCGTCCATTTACAATTCACAACCGATTTATATTATTTATTGTCATACGAATTGCGTCTACGCGGGTGCGGATAAAGTGCATTGTATGGTTGCGGTTGTGTAACATTGGATAGGCAGCTGGATCATAGCGAGACAGCATTTTAATCGATCTTCGTGCGAGCGTACTTTGCTGATTTGTAAGTACCAGCTTTTCTCTCTCACTCTCACCAGCGCGTTTACGATCATTAGCTCTCTCCCGACTGTGATTCTGTGTGTTAAGTAAGCACCATTGTACATATTTATTGTTTTCACTATTATATCTTTTGAGTTCAATATACGCAATAGCCTTTTACCGAACGTCAGTTTAGAATAATAACTGGTTCTGAGTAAGCGTGTTCTTATTTTGATTCAAAGATTATGCTACCTACGCCACAAGAATTGATCATTATTAAGGTAACGTGTTTGGTTCAATTAATCATAGGGATTAATTAATTTTGAATGCCTCATAACTTTAAAATGTTTATTCATTAGACAAATGCCTGCTTCAAAAATGAAAAAGAGATTGCATTGGTAGTTTTAGTTTAACTGTCTATACTGAAATGTATAATTATAAGTATCAATATGAAAATCAAAATGATCAGTTTTTAGATACAGTTAATTGCACGTATTTTTTTAAAATGTTAAAACCAATTTGTATACCAAATTTCAGCCTTATAGCTGTAATAGATATTAAATGAGGCACAGACGATAATATTGAAAATGCTATCATAATTAGTGGATAGCTACTTATTGCACTTATATTCCTCGCACTCATTTAATATCTATCATAGTTAGAGAGCTGAAATTTGGTATCCAAATTTGTTTTAATATAGATGTAATTACTTTTCATATATAGATAATTTTCATATAGATATACTTACTCCATCGATTTCATGGCTTTGGGATCTAAATTGTCAGGTACATAACTATAAAAATCAAAACTATAAATTCTTAGATAAACTCAATTGCATGTATTGTTTTAGGATGTTAAAACAAGCTTTTGTACCAAATTTCAGCCGTTTAGCTATAACAGATTTTAAATCAGGCGAAGACCGAAATATTCAAAATGTAGCTATCGTAACTAGTGGATGATAACTTATTTCAATTATATTCTTCGCACTCATTTAATATCTATCACAGCTAGAGGGCTGAAATTTGGCACACAAGTTTGTTTTAACATATTAAAACAATACATGCAATTAACTTTATCTAAGAACTTATAGTTCTGATTTTCATATTGTTACCTACCTGAAAATTTAGACACTAAAGGCATGAAGTCAACAGTGTAACTATTTATATGAAAGTCAAAATTATAAGTTCATAAACAAGGTTAATTAAATGTATTTCATGCAATTTATAATAAACTAGACATAGCTGGAACATTTATCACGTTTAAACCAGCAACATTTATTATGATTACGTATTAATAAATTATTTATAAAAAATGCTGAAAGAACTCAATTGACAAGAACAGTAATAATGTATCCATTTAGTAATGGATCACTAAATATATGTACTTTAACAACTTTTATCCAGTGTAATCAAATTTTATGTTTAAAAAGTGTTTCTGTCATAAAATTTATTATGGTTACGTATAATAAAATTACAAAATTAAAAATTAAAAAATATAACAATTGCAAATATTCGTACTACCTGTAGGACAATGTTTAATAATTATTAAGATTAGGCACTTATAATAATCAGATTAAAGCTCTCAAAATTTTAAAACTCCAAGTTCGTCCAACCAATAGACATGAAAGTTTTTATGGAATTCCTTTGATTAATTTACTAACTGAAAAATTAGTTCTTTTCAATTGTAAAAGAGAAAGAAGTACAATCAGCTTTCAAAATATGAATTAGTGTGCCTTTTTTTCAAAGGAAGTATACCTTTTGCTATCTAGATAATAAAAAGTATATATGAGTTGTCTAGCCCATTTGCCGAAAAGATACCATGATAAATTTTAAATTGTTGCCATTAACCAGTTTTAAAATATCAACATTTAAAAGTATTAAAATTAGAATATTCAAAACTAGTCAATGGTGTCAACTTAAAATTGTTTATACTATCTTTTTGAGTGATGGGCTTAATAACTTATATGTTCTTTTTTTCTTTTAAATAGCACAAGGTATACTTCGCTTGAAAAAAAGTCACGCTCATCTACATTCTGGAAGCTGGTTGTCCTTTCTACTCTCTGGAAATTGAAAAGAACTAAATTTTCAGTATGTAAATTATTCACAGAGATTCCATGACAACTTCCAGGTTTATCCATTGTACGAGCTTTGAGTTTTGAAATTTTGAAAGATTTAATCTTTGATTATTTCAAAAGTCGTCCAATAAATATGTACACGTTCTTAAATTTATTTTGTGTTTTAATGTTATGTTTTATTTTTTCAGATTTATATATATATATTACTTACAGTGATAAATAAGGCTGATTCAGTAAAGTCTGCTGTTTATAAATTTTTTTTTTACAAGTTCATCGGATCACCTGTAACAGAGAAAGAATAATTTATTTTAAAACAAAGAATCATGTTCTATTATCATAAAGTTAATTTATTTGAAGATAATTAAAATATACTTATCTGAGAGAGTGAAATCCATTGATAGTATTTTGATCCTAATGCCATCTTTTCTGTAAATGCATTTTTTCACTTGAAACTTTTTGCAGGTTCTAGATTAAACGTTATTGCACACGCGTAGTATGAGTTTTAGCAGTTTTTAACGCAATTTCAATAATATAATTTGTGATAAACTTGAAGATCCACGCGGCGGTTATAAACTAGCAGAATTAAACCAAAAGTAGATTAGTACATCAGGTTACAGTGTTACACATAGTTATAGTACGGAGAGCGTCGAATCTTCCCAACTCATGAAGTTGGCCGTTGGTAGCCACACATGCGCGCGGGTCGCGGCGTTATTCAGCAGTGCGCCGAGTGCGCGCTATATCGAGACGTATAAGACAACGTAATAGTGGTATTAGCATTATGTATGCATAGAAAAATTGTAATTTTGAGATGTCATCTCGAGATGGGGTCCAGATGCTACCGTAGCTACTCTCGTCAAATTTTTAATTACATTTAGGCTGAAAAATCTTTATTTCTTACAGCAATTAGTTAAACATACATACCATCGATTTCTCCTTTAGAGTGGGTTACTTCATTCAGAAAAGTTTGGATTTACCATACACCACTGTCTAAATTATTTATTTCTTGCAGTGATTAAAAGGAATTCGATACTGTATGTGATTTTACTCTGTTTTATAGTTCATACACAAAATATAAGGTAAACAAATATAGTATGGGTAGTCTTTGTATTAAGGAGATAATGATAGACTATCTTGTTATGTGGTCCAGAGGGATTAGATGCCGGGAGAGATTTCACTCTTTACTTCACTATATACGATATATATAGTATACATAGTGAGTGTATAGAGAGATGATCTTGTAGTTTAGTTCAGAAAAATCGGATGCTGAAAGGTTTTTATAGTATATCTAGAAACATGCAGCGAAAAACGTTTTGATATGAGATATTATCTTCTAATGTGATCCAGAGAAACTGGACTCTGAAAGAGTTATTATTCTTTCCAATTCGAAGTGGACGAGTACCAGATAATGGAGAGGTTGAAGAAAGGCCACCCAGAGAAGGACGAACTCTTGCTCCAGCACGTGCATCGAATGAGACGTTTAGCCAGCCAGACCGGGCTGTCGGAGCGGCTAACGCTCAAATACATTGTCAACGGGATACCAGACAGTGCGTTCAATAAGCTGCTGTTGCACGCTAGTAGAAACTTCGAAGCGCTGAATTCGGTGCTCACAGTATATGAGGCAGCGTGGCGAGAGCAAACAGAACATCAAGGCCAACGACGAGGAGACCAACTGCAGAACAAGCACGGCGCCGTCCAATCGAAGAAACCCGATGACAAGAGCTGTTCGACCGCGGTAACAGAGCGATGCTTCAACTGCGACCAAGTGGGTCACCGAGCACAATAGTATCCGGATAAGGATAAAGGACCCAAGTGCTTCGCCTGCAACCAGTCGGGTCACCGCGCCAGAGACTGCAAGTCCAAGCCGAACGCAAAGGAGGACAAGGCGAGGCCCGTTCATCTCGTCGACGATGAGGATGACGACATGATCAACCTCGTCCTAGGAGGTGAAAGGAGCAACTCGCACGTCGAGATTACGCTGGACGGAATGAAGCTTGCAGCCATGCTCGACTCGGGGAGCGATTGTTGCTTGGCGACCCCCTTCGAAGGATGACTCGTTTCATTTTCGATCCAGAGAAGGCCACGGTAGTACCTTTAGTCAAGGAAGGGTACGTCAATCTGGTTGCATAGGAACTCGACGAGGTTGACCAGGTCATCAACGCGGTCCCCGCCGAACATCGAGCTGAGGTGCGTAACTTGGTGAAAAATTACGAGCTGATAGGTGAAGAGTCTACGCCAGTCAAAATGCGGATAGCCATGAAGACTGAGGTACCGATCAGCTGCCGCCCCAGAAGTCTGTCGCCACTCGAGTCTGAGGTCGTGCGAGACCAGGTGGAGCGTTGGCTGGAGATAGGTGTGATTCGAGACAGCTGTTCCGAGTATGCGAGCCAAGTCGTAGTAGTACCCAAGAAGGACGGTACGAAGAGAGTCTGCGTAGCCTACCAGGCAATTAATAAAAACATGGAGAAGGAGAGGACGCCCATGCCTCTCGTAGAAGATGTATTAGACAGTCTGTCCGAAGCAACGATATACTCGACGATGGACTTGAAAAACGGCTTTTTTCACGTCGAGGTTGACGAAGCGAGTCGTAACTATACTGCGTTCGTAACACCTGAAGGGCAATACGAATTTTGCAGAGTCCCGTTCGGATTGAGTACCTCCCCCGCAGTATTCAACAGATTTGTCAACTACCTGTTTGCTGAATTAATGAGGAAGAAGATCATCGTTCTGTTCATGGATGACGGGATAATTAAGGACAAGACGTACCGAGAAGCCCTCCAAAACCTCCAGATAGTGCTTAGGACTGCAGCGAGGTATGGTTTGCAAATAAATTGAAAAAAATGTCAGTTATTGCAAACAAAAGTGGAATTTTTGGGCCACGTCGTCGAGGACGGAAAGGTATCTCCGTCGCCGAGCAAGACGACACTCGTAAATTTTCTAGAGCCAAGGACGCAGAAGCAGCTTCAACGCTTTATAAGTCTGGCCGCCTATTTTCGTAAGTTTATCAGGAGTTTTGCGAAAATAGCGAGGCCACTGACCGATAGTTTGAAGGACGAAGTCAAATTTCAATTCAACGAAGAGCACCGCCGAGTATTTGCGCAGCTGAAGCAGGCGCTCGTGGAGGCGCCAGTGCTGCAGCTGTACCGACGGGATCGAGATACCGAGCTGCATACGAATGCGTCTAAGTGGGGCTACGGCTCGATTCTTCTCCAAATACACCCGGAAGATGGCGAGCTACACCCCGTCTACTATATGAGCAGAAAGACGACGCCTGCTGAACAGAACTACAGCAGCTACGAGCTCCAATTTCTAGCCGTAGTGAAATCGCTCGAGAAATTCCGACACTATCTACTAGGAATACAATTTAAAATTGTTACAGATTGCGCGGCCTTTCAGATTACGATGAAGAAGCAAGAGCTCACCCCTCGAGTTAGACGCTGGGTCATGCTCATCGAGCAATTTGACTACGTCGTCGAACACAGAGGGAACGCATGAGGCACGTGGACGCCCTTAGTCGTGTTTCGTCGATCTACATTATACGGGACGCTCTACTCGAAAGGTTAGCAATGCTTGCTTGCTTGCATAGCAAAGCAAAGCAATTAGAAATGTTCATATTCGTAATGAGCGACACCGAATACGTTAATTAACGTTATTATCATTTAAACGAAAATCCGTTCATGTGAAAAACGTATGCTGCAATGTGTTTAACTTAATGTTTCATTTAATTAACCATTGAAATAGATAAATAAATTAATAAATCTAAATGTTCAGGACTTGAACAGGAGCCGTCTCCTTTCGAATAATATGATTTTCTATCAGTCTAAATATTTCAAAAGGCATATTTCTTTTGAACTAAAAGTTATGCAAAGTGCGCTGAAATCCAGAGGGGTGCAATTTTTATGCTATTTAAATTGTGTTTTGCTTTCATCCCTTAATATCCAAGCAATGTTGTTTAATTTTTGTGAAAATGCTTCTAGTGTATTAAATATCTAGAGTATTTTTTAATAAAATGAATCTATAGCTGGAGGAAAAACGTTTAGAAAAATATAGAATTGAATGGTATTTTCGAGCCAATTCGAAAGAAAAAAAAATTAATATGTTGAAAAAGAATGTTTGAGAAATTTAAAAAAAAACTGGTACGAAAAATATCTTATATCATTGATTCATCACAGGGAAATTGTCGATTACTTACTCATGAAAAGAGTTACGTTGGGCCTTTTGCCAAGCATGGTCTTCAAGACCTTATGATAAGACTCCTGGAAGTTGTTTGTTCTCACGGACATGCGGTAAACGGAGAAGTTTTTTGCAGTGACCGTGACAATCCATTGTCTCTCAAAGTACTCTATAATTTTTAAGAGAGTCAGGCCCTCTTCCACTAAATGTGAAGGCAATAACGCCAAATTAATAAATTTTTTAATCAATTTGTGCGTGAGGGGCTGGTGTCTCTTTTTTTATATTTTTTCTTCGCAACCCCTTTTGCTACTGCATTTTTCATTATGGCCTGAAATATTTTATTAAACTATAATTTTTACGATGTTAATAGACATAAATGAAAGTACTTCATAATCAAAACTTAGAAAAAAAATGTTTGATAGCATTACACGAATTATTATTTTAAGGACTTTAAGCGTTATCACGGATTTAGTAGATAGGATTTAGCTGTTTAAACGTTGGGAACTGTTGATCAGTTCACATAATCTAGACAAATCTTTGTAGTTAAAGCTTCTATCATACAAATGTTTGAATCGATTGATTTTAATCATATTGTCACTTGTTTAAATGTCCAAAAATACAGTTATACAAAAATTTCTATGCATGTATTAGACTTTGAATTTTATTGAAAATAATATTATTATACTCATGTAAAATTAACAAAAAATTGCTCTTTTTTCGTCTAGAATTATAATAAAAATTTTTTAAGCGACAACTTAGAAACATCGGGTATATACCCTTACGAAAAAAATCTGCATGTAACCCAACCCTGCCTAACGTACTGCATGATTCTGTGCATGCAATACTGCATGGACATCTGCAGATAAGACTATAGAAATTTCAGCATATTAATCTGCAAGGCTTGCAACATAACGTACTGTATACTAATGTGTATGAGGCAATGCATGACAATCTGGATGGAATTCGCGCAAATACTACAAAGAGTACTGCATGCAATAACGTATGTTTTACTGCATGATATTCTGCATGGAATACTGCACGGAATACTGCATGGAATACTGAATGGAAAAATGTATGGAAATCTGCATAGAATACTGCATGGAGTACTGCATAGAATACTGCATAGAATACTGCATGGTATACTACATGGAAAATTGCATGGAATACTGTAGAAATACTGTAGAAATACTAGATTATATACTACACTACATAGGGTATGGGTTCTGTGTGAGATGCTGCATGATATATTGGATGAGATACTGCATGGAATCCTGCATGTAATATTGCATGTTTTACAGCTTGGAGTACTGCATGGTATGCTGGATGGAGTACTGCATGAGATATTGCATGGGATACTACATTAAATACTGCATGATATACTGCATGCAATACTGCATGAAATACTAAATCAAAATACCGCAGAAATATTAAACTTTATGCTACACTACTTATGGTATGGAATCTGTATCGGATGTTGCTTGATGTATTACACGAGATGCTGCATCAGAAACTGTATTTGCACAAGTATATATATATATATATATATATATATATATATATATATATATATATATATATATATATATATATATATGGGTGGTTCTCTGACAAATCGAGCGGTCGATTTTTTGACCCTATCGAAAAAAATTTTTAAAATGTTCCTAAGAGACACATGAGCATCCCTGAATTTTTTCAGATTTTTTACATCAAATATCTTCGAGTTACAGAGGGTCAAAGTTGATGAAATCATGTTTTTTTGCTTTTTCTGGCTACTTTCATTAATTTATAGAGCCTCAGGGAAGCATTTTTCACTATAGAGATATATAACATATTATTCTGCAAATTTTCTAAACTATTAAAAAAAAATAGTTTTGATGTCGTATATATATGTTTTAAAAAAGTTATAAGTCATTTAAGCTTTAAAATCAAGTTTTAGGAAAGTTCGATCCTCCGGATCATAACCAAAAAATTCATGAAGATACCTTATTTAAATACAAAAAAGTCTGCGAAAGACCCAGAATGTCAGAGGCCTTGGTTTCTCTGTAAAAAATCAAGGGGCGCGGTAGCGCCACGATGGCAAGTATAAGGTACGTTCAGTACGCACGCCGCCGTCGGGCGCTAGCCAGACCCTATTATACATCTCATAGGCATTGTTCGAAACTTGACTTACGGTTTTTTTCACTTTGACAGCATTATTTGTCACATAGAACTACTCAAACGAAAGCTTGAGACGAAAGTAATAAAATCACATCAGGGTCATATTTTGTGAAATGGCTTCTATTAAATGTTATTCTGAATTGAAAGTTCCGGCTCATGAATTCTCGTCAAAAAAATTGTTCTCCCTGATAAATTGTTTTCCGCCATACGTCATCATGTGTGAAGTCAGCGCTATAGATATATACTTGTGTACAGATATGTGGTGCAGACGACGATTACAATAACACAGTGCTAAGGTATAGATAGATAAGCAAGCAATTTTATCAAGGGGCGCGTTTGTTAATAATTATAAATCAGTGTTAAATGTAATATAAATTTAACCTAAATATATATTTTAAAACAGTGTTAAATTCTTTTGTACACAATCGAAAAGCAATCATAAACTAATAGTTCATAATTAGATAAGTATTTAGTTTTATTTTGATTTATATAAATATACAATACAAATAAAGGATTTGTGAACTGATTCTTTGTTAAAATGTTCTCTTTTATTTTTCAGGTTTTATTAGATTGGAAGGCATACAATTATCAGGATACAAGCAAAAAATTTTCTCGTAATGTGACAAGATAGTGAAGTGTAAAGTATTTAATGATTTTTCATGCAAGAAAGTTTCTATTTTTCCATGTGACAAACTAGTGAAAGTGTTGTATTTTCATCGTTTAAGTATCGAAGAAAGTTTTTACAGAATTTACAGTCAATGTTTTCCTATTTCCATTGGGAGGTTACGCAACTGTAGGGTTATATACTAAAGGAATTCCTGTGACAAGATGGTGAAGTGAAAAGTATTTTATTAAAGGATAATTCATTATTAAGATTAGAATAATAACTGGTACAGAGTAAGCGTGTTCTTATTTTGATTCAAAGATTATGCTACCTACGCCACAAGATTTGATCATTATTAATAGGAAATACATAAGAGATTATAGAAAAGAATTTTCTTGTGATGTGACAAGTTAGTGTAGTGTTAAGAATGTGTCTACGAAAGTTTCTACGGTTGTTGACATAGCTATTTAATATTATTAAATTTTTTCTGTTGTTTTGTGAGAGGTTACAACTCTCAGGCTGTATACGTATATTGAAAGGAATTCGTGTGACAAGCTAGTGAAAGTGTTGTATTTTCACCGCTGAAGTATCGGAGAAAGTTTCTACAAAATTTGCAGTCTATCTTGTCATTACAAATTATCAAGTTCTTTGGACTTCTAGAAGAATAGCTGTCATAAGCGCAAGTATCTTGTAAGTATAAATAATATACACAAGTTTTTAGATTTTATACTGTATATTTTTTTAAAATTATACATTAATTGTGTGGATTCACTCCTTGTGGAGGATCCTCTCCTTCTGGAGCATCTTCTCTGTGAAACACTTCTTGTGTTCTTTGCTTGGCCAGGTCCGAGCGTGTCTCTTCTACATTGGACCTGGCCATAAAATTTATGAATTCAGCTAAATTCTTCAGGTTTTGCTGGTAGGGATTCAGCCTCCTTCAATTGTATGTTGCAAAAGTTGCAAAAGTGTTTAGCAAAGTTGATTTTCTATGCAATCAGAAGCAATCATCAACTAATAGTTTATATAATTAGATAAGTATTTAGTTTTATTTTTTATAGATATTCAATATAAATAAAGAATTTGTGAACTGATTCATTGTTTAAATATTCTCTGTTATTTTTCAGATTATGAGGTTATGAAGCTGTCAGTTTATATATAGAAGAAGTAATTGTGACAAGAGAATTTTTATTGAAGAAGGTCTGATATTGAGATCTGCAGCATTGTGAAAAAATTATATTTTCTTCAGTTTATACCTGTCTAGCAGAAGTGTAAGTTTTTTATTATTATATTTAATCTTCCACGCAAGAAATTTTCTACAATTGTGGAAGTGCTTATGAACAATTATTAAATTTTCCTATCGTCTCCTGGGAGGTAGACTCTTAGGCTATACGTCGAAAGGGATCCTTACAAATAGCTAGTGTGTTTTATTTTCTTGGTTCAAGAATCGAAGAAAGTTTCAACATAGAGAATATTCAGTATAAGGAAAAAATTGTCTTGTATTGTGAGAAGCTAGTGAAGTGTCAAGAATGTGCATCGCTCATGCACGAAAGTTTCTAAGTTGTTTAAGTGTATATGAATAATTCATAACTTTTCCTATCGTCTCCTGGAAGGTAGACTCTCAGGCTGTATGTCGAAAGGGATCCTGATGAGAAGCTAGTAAAAGTGTTGTATTTTCATCGTTCAAGAATCAAAGAAAATTTATACAGAATTTCCTGTTTATATAATTTTCTTGTGATGTGACAAGTTGGTTGAGTGTTACGATTATATTCAATCTTCCACGCAAGAAAGTTTCTACAATTGTGGAAGTACTTATGTTAACTTTTCCTATAGTCTCCTGGGAGATAGACTCTGAGGCTGTACGTCGAAAAGAATTCTTATGAATAGATAGTAAAAGTGTTTTATTTTCTTAGTTCAGAGAATATTCAGTTTATATAAGGAAAAAATTATTTTCTGTTGTGAGAAGCTAGTGAAGTGTCAAGAATATGCATCGCTCATGCATGAAAGTTTCTAAGTTGTTTAAGTGTATATGAATAGTTCATAACTTTTCCTATCGTCTCCTGGGAGGTAGACTCTCAGGCTGTTCGTCGAAAGGGATTCTTATGAATAGCTAGTGAAAGTGTTTTATTTTGTTGGATTTTAGAGATTATTCAGTTTATATAATAGAGAATATTCTTGCTTGATGCAACAGTAATGTTTTATACAATAATCAGCATGTGTATAATATATACTTACTCCATCAATTTCATGGCTTTAGGGTCTAAATTGTCAGGTGCATAACTATAAAAATCAAAACTATAAGTTCTTAGATAAACTCAATTCTATTGTTTTAGCATGTTAAAACAAGGTTTTATAGCTATAACAGATTTTAAATCAGGCGAAGACCGAAATATTCAAAATGTAGCTTACTTATTTCAATATATTCTTCGCTCTCATTTCTATATGTAGTCATTATTATAATAGTGATTAAAATCTATGGATATTTTACATACATTTTTTAGTACCTTAATACAGTAGTTATTATATATAAGCTCTGGTCTTTGTAAACATGTATTTTTTGCAGATATTTATTCCATTTTTAATGGAACCAAATGGAAGTTGATATTATATATATATTTTATACTTTCTTTGATATTATGGTTTAGCAGTAAATTCAGTATATATAAATTTTATGGCTGTGATAAATAAATATTTAACGATGAAAGTAAATTAGGTTGTCAGCTATAATACAGAGTGTAAATAATAATAGAAAACATTGAACGTAATTCAACACAGTGTGCCAAGATAAAAGACGTTGAAAGATTCACAGTTTGCACTTCCAACGCCTTTTTCACATACCCCAAACTCAGTATAAATAGTTTAACGTACCACAGAGTAGTTTAGCATAGGAGTCTGTCAAATAACAAAACAAGCAAATAGTTAACTTAATAGACAGGCACCCCAAAAGCATTATTAATATCCCATATTGGACCCACAAATAAAACTTTCAAACTATAATTTAAAAAAATTAAAGCAACGCACTTGCACGAAGCACTGAGTTCATAAGTATTCCTCTATTCATGCACAAACAAAACTTGGTCGGCAAAAGTCATTATCAATTCCATAGGCAATAAAACAAATAATTAAGCCAACGCACAAACTAAATTCAATGTGCACAATTATTGAGACCCACTATTTACACATCAAAACTTAGTCAAATCCAGGAAGAGCAATCTGAAAGAGACGGCCTTTGCTCCAAAAGACGAACTCAATCAGATAGGTCTGACATAAACATACACCAATAAGTCCATTCAAATCCAGGGAAACAGAGCCCAACAACACAAAATACTTTAACATAAATTAAATTATTATGTGAATTATCATATATATTATGTGAATTATATTATCATGTGAATTATTATTAAATTATTATGTGTAGGAAAAAAAGTGAAAATAACTATACCATTTTTTGCTTGTTCTCGACAAATCACACTTGAGATCCACAAATTCACACAATAATTATTGAAAAACACCATAGTGATTTACACTTATTCACACACATACATAATTTAAAAACTACAAAAAGTCAAAAGCACTGGTCAAGTCATGTAAATTAATTAAATATGTTTATTAAAACACTCTACAACACTGTTGTACTTCTCACTACAAAAAACTTTAGCGAAAACTTGTGCACTAGCTTCGGCATGCCATTCCAGGGGAGACGTCAAAATCCTCTTAAGACGTAACACATAAATTTCGAAGCAGCATTGACACAGTGACCTGAAAACAAAAAGACAAAATTCTTTTAACAAAGCACCGGTGCTTTAAATCAACAAAAAGTCTCAATAATTTAAAAAAAAAAAATAACTTATCTGACTCCAAACAGCAATGATCGATCAAGGGAAAGCACAAGTTTCCCATCACTACAGTGTACAAGTCCCAAAATAAATCACTCCTCGGAGTAGCTGACCATCCATAGTTGCTCCTGAGTACGAGTTTCGATTCCGTAGCAACAATTTTAAAATACTTTAGCAGCGACAAAGTTAATCATGCGAGAGGTTAAACACTGACGGTATAGCAGACGTAACGTCGATAACCCCAGGACTACAGAGCGACTTACCGACGCCACAGACTGAGCACGCGCGCACACTTTTAAAACTAGGGCGCTAGTGACAAATACTAGTACCACTGCTGCGGCCATCTTCAGTGAGCATATACACATTAATTTTTAAATTTATAACTTATTCAATTGATGTTAACTATTCTTTGTAATTTAGGTATTACATACTTTTTAAAAGTAGTGAAATCTCCCCCCCCCCAAAAAAAAACCTTTTCAAGGTAAAAGGCTGGCAAGTATAAGGTCGTTTCTTCATGTAAAACTTGAAGATTAATTTTGCAACTCTTGATATCTCAATGTCACAAAAATTCTAAGTGTTTTCTCTATCTATACAGTTATTTTATTATATTAATCAAAGTTAATTTTTAAACTCTCGATATCCCTTATGTGGTGAAAATTCAGAGTGTTTATTCTAAACGTCTATTTTCATTATGTAAATTAAAGTCAAACTTTCAATAATAATGTAAATAATATTCTAGCAGGTTTATTGTGTACGTTTATTACTTTTCCCTTAGTAAAGGTTGATAAGAAATGTGATTATAATGCAATGATTAAAAAGGTATTTCTAATTAGTTCAACAAATAATTATGTTAATATATGTGTCTTCTTTTACCTCGTAAATGAGTGAATCACAGACACTGAAAGAACATGATGCTTATACATGAAGCTGAATAACTTGAAATTTTCATCTATCTATATCAATATGAATGCGTAAACATCTTTGCTTGAAAGAAAGTTATGATGTCAATAAAGAAATTGGCAAGTTTTTATTATAAGTAGCAATTGAGTTGATATAAATAAATAATTGTCTAAATCGGAGAAGGATTATAGATATATATGTATTCATCATTATAAACACTCGACCAAATTGTGACATGTGAAAAGGTGGATAGCCTGTGAAAAGATACTGTCGGTAGAATTGTCGGAATAACTGCGATTGCCGCCACGTCCTGCGCATTCCAGCTGACTTTTAAGGACTGATCACTCTTACGCCGTATTTAGTGTGGGAGGTTAGGTCACCTTACTTCCGGTAAATAGAGCGTTCCGTGACCGGTCACAAACATGCGCAAAGCATAGCACTAAATCGATATTATTCAAAGTTCAATAGTATCCGTGTGTACATATAGGAATGATGTTCTTACATGACATTATCACATGAAAAATGTGCCCATAATATATTACAGGATTGTTTCGCATTATGAAAACTTTTTCGATTATTTATGGAAGCAACGAGCGGATGTACAATCTACTCTACTTAGTAATTCAGTAAATTTCTATCCTTATTTCATGAAAAATCTATGTCCAAGACGATCATTTGCAATTAAATATAAGATTTAATTCATACAAAAAATCTTTAATATATATAAAAATAAAAAATTTTTAATATACTTATAATATATGTTTATATATAATATTTATGTATAATATAATATTATGTTAAACTGTGAGAACGATAGCCTCAAATAAAAATTGTAGTTCTATTTTTTTTATTAAGTATGGATATAAAACTAAAATATAAACATAAATGTTAATTTAATATTTTTTAGCTTGATTGATTTCCGAACTTTAATCATAGAAATGTATTTTATAACATTTTTGTAATAGATAATAATAATTATTTTTATTGAACATCTTGTAACCATTCGATAATAATAACATACTATTGTGAAACATACATACAAATACAAATAACCAAAAATTGTGTTTACAATGATTACAAGATGAAGTTTGAATTCTTCAAAAATTGGTTAAGAATAGTAGTAAATACATGTAGAATGAAAAATCCGATACGAGATTTTCTAACAGTGTTTTGTTAACAACAAATTACTTTGGATAACCATGCACAATTTTAAGATAGTACCCATCGGTATCTATTATAGGACGGGACGGCAAGTTTTTCCATAATGAGTTTCTCTCCATAATGAATTAATAATAATATTTTTGACCAAAGTAGGAGGATAATTAAAACGAAGAATACAACAAGTAGTATTATGCATGTAACATAATTCAATAATTTTATTTTTATATTATTTTTAAATAACTTTACAATTATAAATTATAGCATTCTTACTATGTAAACCCTTATCAAAATAATGTGCAGATATTTATGCAGAGATTTCTGCAGAACTCTCTATAGAGCTCTGCAGTGCAATCTGCAGGGTTCTTTGCAGGTGGTCTAAATTCTCTGTAGAGGAACAATGTCAATGTTTCTGAAGTAATTTGTGTAGAATTTTCTGCAGAGATTACTGCACAGATTACTGCAGAGATTTCTGCATTGTAATTACTTCTGCAGAGAATTTAGACCTTCTACAGAGAACCCTGCAGATTGCTCTGCGGAGCCCTGCAGATAATTCTGCAGAGATCTCTGCATAAATATCTGTAAATTATTTTGATAAGGGAATGTAGCAGGGTTAATCGGTTTCAAATCTGTTAACGATTGGAGTAACACAGTATGTTCCACATTGGTATGGAACAATAACGCACTTTGATTCTATAGCAGTTACATCGCAACAAGTAACAATCGAGGATTTTGTCACTATAGTTGAGTGTATGTTTGCATTAAAATCATCATAGCTGCACAGTGTTTCATTCAAACTAATCAATTTTTTACCTATGATTATGTTCGCTGTATTTGTATCAGTAGGTGTAGACAGAGATACTTCAATTACTCCAGAAATACTCATTACCACATTATCAATTGTTTGAATTTCAAGAATTATCTCTCTTTTTTAACTTTTTGTACTCTGAAGAATGAAAGAGTACATTTTTGTATATAAATCTATGAAACCACTTACATTTTGGTTTTACGCCATTGCATAACAATCGTTCAATTGTAACTTTCTCTACAAGTGATAAAGGACCCCGGAGGAATCATATGGGACTGTGGGTCCCAGTGAATTTCTGTGTAACCGTAACCAAATTGTAGGTTTTGACGTCCTGATCATAAGTTCTCATGGGCCCGAGTGGCGAAAATGGGCCATTTTTGAGAAAATAACGATTAAAGTCGAGCTTTTTCAGCGGAGGTTGGAGCGGCCGCGCGAGCAACTTCAGACAGTTGTTCGCTAAGCCGCATGCAACAGGATTCTGTTCTTATTTACATAACCCTCCATCGTGTTTTGAAAAGTTATTCTGTCAGCATTGGTGACAAATCACTATGAATTAATATTGGCGCGTTTTGAATCACATCGAAATCACATTTTAAAGAGCATCAGTACCAGTGACCCACAAGAAATAAATTGCGAGAGGAAAAGAGGTCTGAGCGGTTCGAACGATGGATTGCTCTTTACGGGCTGCTGTTCAAAAGTAGGTATCTCGCAATTCGACTCATCCGCAATACTTGCACGTATACGTATAACACGCGCGCACACTCCGGGAGTAATTCTAAAGAATGGAAATACGCTCCGGGACTAATTCCTGATAATGGAGAAACCCTCCGGGAGTATATCTAGAAAATGCAAAAATCCACCGAGTGTATTTCTAGATAATAGAGAACTCACCGAGAGTCTTTCTTGACAACAGAAGATACTTCCAACAGTATTTCTAGATAATGTAGAAACCCTCCAAGAGCATTTCTTGATAATAGAGATAAACACCTTGCGCATTGCTTAAAAATAGAGAATCTTTTACAGACTATATGCTGATTACCGAAAACCCGTCCGAGAGTATTCCTTTTCATTGGAGAAACCTTTCGAGAGTATTACTTTAATGGAAAACCCCTCCGGTAGTGTTTATTGATAACGAGAAAATCATTCGGGAGCATTTTCTCATAATAGAATATCTCTTCGTTAATCTATACTGATTACTGAAAACCCCTCCGAGAGTATTTTTAAATAATGGAGAAACCATCCGGGAGTATTACATGATAACGGAAAACCCCTCCGGTAGTGTTTATTGATAACGAGAAAATCATTCGGGAGCATTTTTTCATAATAGAATATCTCTTCGTAAGTCTATACTGATTACCGAGAACCCATCCGAGAGTATTTCTAGATAATGGAGAAACCTTCCGAGTGTATTTCTTGTCAATGGAAAACCCATGCGTTACGCTTTTTGATAATGAAAAAATCATCCGGGAGCATTTTTTCATAATAGAATATCTCTTCGTAAATCTATACTGATTACTGAAAACCCCTCCGAGAGTATTTTCATATAATGGAGAAACCTTCCGAGAGTATTTCTTGATAACGGAAAACTCCTCCGGTAGTTTTTATTGATAATAAAAAAATCATTCGGGAGCATTTTTTCATAATAGAATATCTCTTCGTAAGTCTATACTGATTACCGAAAACCCATCCGAGAGTATTTCTAGATAATGGAGAAACCTTCCGAGAGTATTTCTTGATAACGGAAAACTCCTCCGGTAGTTTTTATTGATAATGAAAAAATCATCCGGGAGCATTTTTTCATAACAGAATATGTCTTCGTAAATCTATACTGATTACCGAAAACCCCTCCGAGAATATTTTTAAATAATGGAGAAACCTTCCGAGAGTATTTCTTGATAACGGAAAACTCCTCCGGTTGTTTTTATTGATAATGAAAAAATCATCCGGGAGCACTTTTTCATAACAGAGTATCTCTTCGTTAATCTATGCTAAGAACTGAGAATCCCTCCGAGAGTATTTCCAAATAATGGAGAACCCCTTCGAGAGTATTTCTAGATAATGGCAAAAGACACCGAGAGTATTCCTTGTAAATGGAAAACTCATCCCATAGTTTTATTGATAATGAAAAAATCATCCTGGTGGATTTTTTCAGAATAGAATATGTCTTCGCAAATATATACTGATTAGCGCAAACCCCTCCGAGAGTATTTCTAGATAATGGAGAATCCTTCCGAGAGTATTTCTTGATAACGGAAAACTCCTCCGGTAGTTTTTATTGATAATAAAAAAATCATTCGGGAGCATTTTTTCATAATAGAATATCTCTTCGTAAGTCTATACTGATTACCGAAAACCCCTCCGAGAGTATTTCTAGATAATAGAGAAACCTTCCGAGAGTATTTCTTGATAACGGAAAACCCCTCCGGTAGTCTTTATTGATAATGAATAAATCATCCGGGAGCATTTTTTCATAATAGAATATCTCTTCGTAAGTCTATACTGATTACCGAGAACCCATCCGAGAGTATTTCTAGATAATGGAGAAACCTTCCGAGTGTATTTCTTGTCAATGGAAAACCCATGCTTTTTGATAATGAAAAAATCATCCGGGAGCATTTTTTCTTAATAGAATATCTCTTCGTAAATCTATACTGATTACTGAAAACCCCTCCGAGAGTATTTTCATATAATGGAGAAACATTCCGAGAGTATTTCTTGATAACGGAAAACTCCTCCGGTAGTTTTTATTGATAATAAAAAAATCATTCGGGAGCATTTTTTCATAATAGAATATCTCTTCGTAAATCTATACTGATTACCGAAAACCCTTCCGAGAATATTTCTAGATAATGGAGAAACCTTCCGAGTGTATTTCTTGTCAATGGAAAACCCATGCGTTACAGTAGATAAGCTAGCATGCTCCCAGCTCTGTCTGCTACCAGCTCAGTATGCTACCAGCTCAGCATGCTACCAGCTTAGGGGGGTCCCAGCTCATGTAGGTTCCTAGCACAGGTCGCTTCCCAGCACAGATCGCTACGAAGTTGTGGGCGCAATTCGTACCCGAATTTTTCGAATGTTATTTCTCATGTAGGCTCCCAGCGCAGATCGCTGCGAAGTTGTGTGCGCAATATTTTTCAAATCCGAAATTTTTTTATTTCGAATGTTATTTACAAGCACATTATTTTAATTTAAGAGTTTCTATTTTCATTTCTATTTCACGCAAGCGAATTTAAAAATTATTTAAGAGAGAAAAAAATTCCGACTTGACGGGGATTCGAACCGGGAACCTTCCGATCGCGAGTCGGGCGTCTTACCGACATACCCACTACAGAGCTCGTGCTGGTCGGACTCGTTACCGACTTTTGCCGCTGCTGCGAGTCAACTATCGTGTACATGCGTGATCTGTACAACTTGACAGCGTATAGTATCCCCTGATGCGCGAACAACTGTCGTGTACATGCGCGATCTGCACAGCGTAGACTTCTTTGTGTACATCGCGATGCAGATCGAACTGTCGTGTACATGCGCGATCTCCACAGCGTAGACTTCTTTGTGTACATGCAGATCGAACTGTGCTTAGCGTGTGTATATACGCACGCACTTTTCGATCTGATTTTCATGTGTAACAGAGAAAACGCGGTACTGGACAGCGCGCAATACGCCACAGATCGAAGTGTAAACAAACACACGCTCTCGATCTCGTTGCGCTTCTCTCATTGTGTTTCTTTGCCTCTCATCTGCGAGAACAAAATCGTGCGCGCAATACATCACGATGCAGATCGAACTTAGATCTCATTGCGCTTCTATCTCGTAGCGTTTCTCTCTCTCTATGCAACATAAACACGCGCACACACGCATACGCACGGCATGCAATTTTCGTTGTGAACATGCGCAACGAAATTTTTTTCGAACAGTTATGTTCGTACGTTTTATATATGGTGGCCCTGAAAAGGGTCGATTAAACACAAAGGGGGGAGGGGGATGGCTACATGGGGTCGTCGTCGTCCTCACTCAATGGACCGAGGTAGTCGAGGTCTGAACTACCGTGCGGGTAGCCAGGCCAATGCACGGCGTAGTCCTTGTCCACGTCGTCGCCGTTGTCCACGTCGTCGTCGTTGTCTATGTCCACGTCGTGCCGGTCGTCGTCGTCGTCGTCCACGTTGTACCAGTTGTCGTCCGCGTCATACCAGTCGTCGTCGAAGTCGTCCACGTTGTATCGGTCGTCGTAGTCGTCCACGTTGTATCTGTCGTCGTAGTCGTCGTTAACGTCATAATTAAAGTCGTCCTCATAGTCGCCGTCATCGTCGCTGATAATCATTGGTGGATCATCATCGTCAGGAGCCACGGAGAGCACGTCGTCTGCATCCTCGATGTCCAACGTCTCTTCTTTCGTCACCACCACAATTCTATAAATTTTTTTTGGTAAGTCGTCCTTCATCTTGCTTAAAGAACAATGATCTCTCTAGCGCTGATTGTCGCGCTTTTACGTACATGCAAGGTAGCACGCTATTGGTCGCGGAATCGGTGGAGGGGATGCCTTCTTTACTAAAGTAAAGCGATCGCCCTTCCACGAGTTCAAAGACCAATCAAAAAAATCGCGCGATTTCGAAAAAAAATATATAAGCGAGGATTTCCATGTGAAAAATCAGAATAAGTTTCGAAGTCTTTGGAGAAACATGAATCCTGAAGGAAAGGAAGAAAAAATGGATAACGTCGATGAATTGAATCGAGCTGAGCCATCCTCGCAATCGCCGACAATAAATGCATCAACGCCGAAAATTGAATCGTCCTCAACGGATGCACCTTCGGAGAAAAAGTCTCCGCAGAGACATTCCAACGTTAGGAAGCAATTGGAATTCGAAAACGAAGAAGACGAGATTGACTATGAAAATGATGATACCATTGTCATAGATTCGGACGACGACGACGACGACGACGACGATAAGGTGCCTAAAGCTCCAAGGCGACCACGTATCAAAAGAAGCCGTCCAAAATTAAGAAGACCACGGAGGCTTATTTTCAACAGTGATGACGAGGAGGACGACGATGACGACGACGTTGACCAAGACTACGAGAATGTTCAACTATATAACTACAACGGTTCACCACATCCTATGAAATTAATGAGGATGATGGAAAAGAATTACGACGACGATGAGAAAGAAAAATACTGTGCTGATAATGAAAAAGACTATGAAAATTAATTATGTATTTATATAAATAAATAAATAAATAAAAACAGTTCTTTTCAGAACTATATATAAATTTAACGTACAAACAATATTTATTCAAAATAAAGTTTATGAAATTTGCTTTAGCGGCAATTTCAGCCTCTTTTCCAAAACAACAAATTTCAATGTAGAAAATGAAATAATTATTTAAATGTTCTAAACCAAGTTGTCTTCAGTAAAGTGATGTGTAAGCTACTTGTATACAAAATTTGAAGGTTCTATCTCTTGTAGTTTAAGAGATATTTAAGAAAATATGAATTTTGATGTGATCGACAAAGCCAGTTACACAAAAATTTCAACATTTTTGGTTATGTTGAATCAATTGTTCATTTTAGAGTACTGTAAACTGGTTTTCATGTTATGCTGTATCAAAATATACTTTGATACCAAATTTGAAGCATCTATCTCTTGTACTTTGAGAGATATTCAAGAAAATATGGATTTTGGTAGCATCGACAAAGCTAGTTTCTCTAAAATTTCAACATTTTTGGTTACTCTGAACCAATTATTCATTTTAGATTACTGTAAACTGGTATTCATGTTATGTTCTATGAGAACATACTTTGATACAAAGTTTCATAGCTCTATCTCTTGTACTTTGAGAGATATTCAAGAAAATATGGATTTTGGTAGCATCGACAAAGCTAGTTTCTCTAAAATTTCAACATTTTTGGTTACTCTGAACCAATTATTCATTTTAGATTACTGTAAACTGGTATTCATGTTATGTTCTATGAGAACATACTTTGATACAAAGTTTCATAGCTCTATCTCTTGTACTTTGAGAGATATTCAAGAAAATATGAATTTTGGTAGCATCGACAAAGCTAGTTTCTCTAAAATTTCAACATTTTTGGTTACTCTGAACCAATTATTTATTTTAGATTACTGTAAACTGGTATTCATGTTATGTTCTATCAAAACATACTTTGATACAAAATTTCATAATCATATCTCTTATAGTTTAAGAGATATTCCAGAAAATATGTATTTTATAATCAACGCATAAGCCAGTTTTAAGAGAGAAAGTTCAGATTTGTGGCTACGATGAAGTAAAATGAATTTTGGACTATTCCAAATAGTCTTTTCTAATATGTCTTCGACTACGACGTGAACGACGAGGTAGACAACAAAAAGGACAACTACGTCTACATGATCTCGACTACGACGTAGACAACGACGAGGACGACTTCGACGTAGACGACGACTTGGACTACGACGTGAATGACGTAGACAACAACAACGACACCGACGTGGACATGACCACCACTACAACGTGAACAACGACAACGTAGACAACGACGACTTCGACTACGCCGTAGACGACGATGATGACAACGACGACGACGACTTCGACTACGCCGTAGACGACGATGATGACAACGACGACGACGACGTAGACGTAGACAACGACAACAACGACCTGGACACGATTACAATTTCGGCTACGACGTAGACGACAACGCAAATCTTAATCGCTGTCATCTCTCTATCTCTCTCTCTATCTCTCTCTCTCTATCTCTCTCTCTCTCTCTCTCTCTCTCTCTATTCCTAACAATAGAAGCTAAAACACAAAGGGAATGGGACATTTACACACATAAAAATAATATTTGTCTACGTTAAAAATTTGTGGTGGCCCTAAAAAGGGCCGATTGAAACATAAAATCAGCAGCGTGTCAATGAGTTTTTTTTTTTTTTAAATAATCTGATGGCGTCTCTTGTTGGGCAGCTCGTTGTCGTTGTCGTCTTCTCTTGGCCGCTTTACGTGCACAAGAAATTCCACATCGTCGTCGTCGTCGTCGTCGTCGTCCTCGTCGTCCGCGTCGTCGTCGTCGTCGTCGTCGTCGTCGTCGTCGTCGTCGTCCTCGTCGTCGTCGTCGTCGTCGTCCTCGTCGTCGTTGTTGTTGTCGTCGTATTTTCCACCTCTCACAAACCGCAACACTCTTACTATTTCTTGCAGAAGTGGTGACTGCGGCTGCATATTGGGCGCGTCCTCGTCGTCGTCGTCGTCGTCGTCTCGCTGCTCTTCCGGATCCGGACTCTCCAACTCACGAGGTGTCAGTGGCGGGGTTGGTGGTAAATGATGGTAAACGGGGACCCGTAAATCCATAATTTGCCGCACTTCGGCGTCTTCGTTGTCCGGGTACAGATTATTTTGAATGACTCTCATTGTATGTTTCACAAAAAAACTGTGGCGATCCGCACCGATCGTCGCGCTTTTATTACGAAAGCTGCGATCACGCCATTGGCTGCCGAAATGGTGGAAGGGGACTCGCGAGCAGTCGCAGCGCCAACAGCGTCGCAACGTCACGCAGTGTGGAAGATCAGCGACCAAGCCTGTAAGATAGGCCGCCGCCACGGGTTCACCAGTTAGTTCGTTTCATCTCTCTCTCGCGAATGTGCGCAAGTATCCCGCGCTCGAGGATTCCACAAACGAGGCTTCTCGCGACTTTACAGTTTTCAGTGCGACAGTGGACAATGTGCGTGTGTGTGTGTATGTTTTAACCGAGGAACAAACTTGTCTCTGTAGACAAAGTCTTTTTCAAGACTATACCATACACGCATACGCACAGTGAAGATGGACGCAGTCATCGGGAAGCTGCCAAACGAGGCTTCTCGTGAGTTTATAGCTTTCAGTGCGACAGTGGACAATGTGCGTGCGTGTGTGTATGTTTTAACCGAGGAAAAAACTTGTCTCTGTAGACAAAGTCTTTTTCAAGACTATACCATACACGCATACGCACAGTGAAGATGGACGCAGTCATCGGGAAGCTGCCAAACGAGGCTTCTCGCGAGTTTATAGCTTTCAGTGCGACAGTGGACAATGTGCGTGTGTGTGTGTATGTGTATGTTTTAACCGAGGAACAAACTTGTCTCTCTCTCTAGACAAAGTCTTTTTCAAGGCTCTCGACAAAGTCTTTTTTGAGACTATAACATACACACATACGCACACGTACACACAGTGAAGATAAACGCAGTCATCGCGAAGCTGCCAAACGAGGCTTCTCGCGAGTTTACAGTGCGACGGTGGACAATGTGCGTACGTGTGCATGTGTATGTTTAAACGAGGAACAAACTTGTCTCTCTAGACAAAGTCTTTTTCAAGGCTCTCAACACAGTCTTTTTCAAGACTACAACATACACGCACACGGTGAGAAGAAGACATCTTTTTTTAATCAAGAAAAAAAAATTTTTGTTAGGTTATCCCTTTCCCTAAATTCCCGATTATATGCGTTTTAGCTTTTTTTGTTAGGTCTTTCTCGCAACGAATCATAGCGCGCGATTGCACAAACGCGTCCTTTACGTTATTCGTTGCGAGAATTACACACAATCGTGTCCTCTATCTCTTGCAACGAACCATAGCGCGACTGTACAAACGCGTTTTTAGGTTAGTGGTTGTGAGAGAGAATTACACAATTGTGACTTCTTTCTCTCTCACCGTAGCGAATGAAAGGCGACAATCGCGACTTATCTCTCTCTCTCAGTTTTAGGTATGTTTCTGCATATAGGATTAAGTAGTTTGTGTATTTTCTCTCTCTCTCGTTATATACTATCTGTATATAGTTATAACTTATGCTGTAAGTTACGTATATGTTATAGCTATACAGAAAGAGAGAGAAGTATGTTTATTAGCATAATAAGTAGTTTAGAGCTGTATAAAGTACTATGGTAGAAAAAAGACTTAGAATAGTAAACATATTTAAAAAAGTTTTTTATTTGATAATTAGTCGTACGTAGGTAAATAACTATTGTAAATGTAAATTACGCCAATACGCAAATACTTATGTATATATTTTCTTTTGTTTAAGATTCGATTGGATCTGTTGACAGATATCGACATGCTCATGTTTATCGAGAGCGGCATACGAGGTGGAATCAGCCAGTGCTGTAACCGATACGCAAAAGCCAATAATCCTTATATGAAGGAAGGTTACGATGCCAGTGCAGATGACAAGTACCTCATCTACTTCGATGCCAATAATTTATATGGCTGGGCTATGACTAAGGCATTACCTAGCGGCAAATTCAAATGGGTAACTGATCTCGAGAGGCCAGATTTTTTCAACGTTCCCGACGATCATCCGAAAGGCTACATTCTCGAAGTGGATCTCGAGTATCCAATCACGCTTCACGGTGCTCATCGAGATATGCCTTTCTGTGCCGAGCACCTCAGTCCACCTGGCACGAAGCAGAAAAAATTAATGACGACTCTCTACGACAAGATGAAATACGTCATTCACTACACTGCTCTGAAACAAGCTCTGGCGCATGGACTACGGCTCAAGAAGATCCACCGAGCCGTACAGTTCGAGCAGAGTACATGGTTGAAGCCGTACATCGACCTGAATAGTCACATGAGGAAGATGGCTAAAAACGAATTTGAAAAGATGCTTTTCAAACTGTTCAACAACGCTGTATACGGCAAAACTATGGAGAACGAGAGGAAGCACGTTGAGATCAAGTTGTTGACCAAGTGGGAAGGACGGTACGGTGCTGAAGCTCACATCGCCAAGCCAACATTTCACAACTGCACAGTCTTTGATGAAAATCTTGTGGCATTGCAAATGTTCCGTTCAGAAGTCTGCATTAAGAAGCCGATATACATTGGATTAAGCGTTTTGGACTTGTCCAAGACTCTGATATATCGCTTTCATTATGACTACATGTTGAATCATGCCGGCGATAAGTGCAAACTTCTGTACACGGATACAGACAGTTTAGTGTACGAGCTCACAAATCTGAAGGTCTACGAGATGATCAATTAAGATTTACACGAGTTCGACACTTCGGATTATCCGGAGAACAACGCTTTCAACATCCCATGTGCTAACAAGAAGGTAGTCGGTCTGATGAAGGACGAGTGCAACGGTGAAATTTTGCTCGAATTCGTTGGACTTCGAAGCAAACTCTACAGGATGAGAGTCCAGAATCAGAAGCCTATCAAAAAAGCCAAGGGTGTAAAGAGCTCGGTTGTCAAGGCCACCATCCAATTCGATGATTACATCAAGTGCCTGCAAGAAAACGCAATTATGACTCGAGAACAACGAAACATCAGATCAAGAAAGCACCAGCTCTTCACAGAAAAAGAGGTGAAGATAGCTTTGAGTGCTCGAGACGATAAGCGCTTTCTTCAGGCTGGAAGTACGGATACGCTGCCGTGGGGCCATTACAGCATCATCGTAGATGATCCACAACCAATGGCAGCAGCAGCCGCTGTCGAGCCGCCGCCGCCGATAACCGAAGACCATCCAATGGCAGTCACCGTCGAGCCGCCGCCGCCGCCGATTGCAGAAGGGGAACTTGCCGACCTGGTGGGGATCGAGCTATATGAGTGGGACTTGTGGAGTCCAGACCTCATACAGTCTACAGAAGAGCTCGGAGAAAGATACTCTAGTGAAAAATCATCGTCGTCGCCGCCGCCGGCAAAGAAAAAGAAAACTTAGATTGAAGAACTGCTTTCTCTCTCCGAGGTAAGTTGTATAAAAGGGGGCAACTATGCACTTATATCTTTTAAATAAATTAATATGATTAACATTTTTTTTTATTGTTACAGATGGATATTGAAAATCTCAACCGTATCGCTGCTAAGGGAGAGTTCCTCCCTACAAAGAAGCTGGTGCAGCTCGAGAAGGAGCGCAGCTACATGGTGACTGTTTTGAAGGAAATCAAGACAAAGTATGGAGACAAGATCGTAGCTGAACTGGACAGAGAGTTCCAAATTTTTCTCCCGAAGCGGATCTGCGACGCCTTCCTCAAAAATCAACCTTTCTTCGAGAGCATGCAAAACAAGGCAAACAAGCTCGAACTGTTCGTGAAATATCAAGGCGATGGCATTATACAGTTTTCGACTTAGGAATTATGTATCATTTAAGTGCGTGTTATATCTAGTTAAGTGCGTGTTAAATCTAGCTTAAGTAAAACAAAAAAGAAATGTTAACTTGTTTCGACTGCGATAACGATGAGTGTATTTCTAGTCGTTTGTAAATATTAGACAATAACAATAATAATAAGCCAGTTCAAATTTAACAAAATGATTTATTTATTTCAAAAATTAGATATCCAAATTATACAATATTTTTTTTATCAATCCAGGTGTTGTGAGTACTATCAAAACCGAGCCATTTTACAAACACTTTATTTCCCTCTTTTTTTAATACTTTCTCTACTAGATATACATCGGGATATTTAGCTTTTGTTATTTCTTGCTCGTAGAAACATCCAGAGATAGGCTGATCTTGATAATCCTTGAGATCATACGTCGTTGGAGTGGTAGATACAACTCTTGTAATTGTGAAAATTTCAGTTGACCAGTTCGGCGCATAACCTTCTTCGAAAATTTGTTTAGCATTGCTCACTCGTACTTTGTCGCCAACTCTGAACTTTGGTTTCGCAATTGCGAGTGTGTGAGCGAAACGTTTCAATACCAGAGCTTCGTTGGCATGCGATACATCCTTGGGTTTCATAGCGATTGTTCGATGTTTGCGTCCATTGTAGGCCGTTAACAATTCAGTTAAAATGTCCAGCCATTTGTAGTTGCCCCGTAAACTAAATTTTTTCCACATAGCAGATTTTAGAGTGCGGTTGAAACGTTCACAAATGGAGGCTTTCATTTTGCTGTACGTCGAGTATAGATTGATCTTATTTTTTTGCATTAGAGCTTTCAAATCAGAATTATAGAATTCTTTGTCCCTATCCGTTTGCAGATTTTTCGGAACTCGACCATGCTTGCTGAACACAGAATTAAGCGCAGCAGCAACTTCTTTTCCAGTTTTCTTCTTTACCGGGACTGCCCAAGCATACTTTGAAAATATGTCTATCACAGTGAGTAAATAATTATAGCTCTTGTTTTGTCTGGAATAAGGTAACATTTCCACTAAATCAGCTTGCCAAGTTTCATCGAGTCCTCGTATATCGAACTTGCGTATCAGTGGAAGGGAACAAATTGTTCTATTGGCTAAAAAAAAAAAAAAAAATAAGTGGAAGGGAAAAGGTTTCAGAAAGAACTTTTCCCCTTCCCTGAAGGTACCGAGTGTATATATAAGGCGATCACGGCAAGCTGCAGACTTATTTCATAGCCAGCTTTCAACTGAGAAGAAGCTTCTAAGAGAGAGACTCCAAGATGAAAAAGTACATCGTAGACGTCCAAGGGTTCAAAATGCCTCACAACGAGTTCGTCTTCAAGGAAGTGGCCATCGTACCTCTTCAGGAAGACACAATGCCGACGGTGATGCTCTTCAAGCCACCGTATCCTTGGGAGCTACTGCCTGCAAGGTACAAGAGCGAGAACCGATGGCTCGAGTTGAATTTCCACGGAATAAATTTTAAATATGTTTACTATTCTAAGTCTTTTTTCTACCATAGTACTTTATACAGCTCTAAACTACTTATTATGCTAATAAACATACTTCTCTCTCTTTCTGTATAGCTATAACATATACGTAACTTACAGCATAAGTTATAACTATATACAGATAGTATATAACGAGAGAGAGAGAAAATACACAAACTACTTAATCCTATATGCAGAAACATACCTAAAACTGAGAGAGAGATAAGTCGCAATTGTCGTCTTTCATTCGCTACGGCGAGAGAGAAAGAAGTCACAATTGTGTAATTCTCTCTCACAACCACTAACCTAAAAACGCGTTTGTACAGTCGCGCTATGGTTCGTTGCAAGAGATAGAGGACACGATTGTGTGTAATTCTCGCAACGAATAACGTAAAGGACGCGTTTGTGCAATCGCGCGCTATGATTCGTTGCGAGAAAGACCTAACAAAAAAAGCTAAAACGCATATAATCGGGAATTTAGGGAAAGGGATAACCTAACAAAAATTTTTTTTTCTTGATTAAAAAAAGATGTCTTCTTCTCACCGTGTGCGTGTATGTTGTAGTCTTGAAAAAGACTGTGTTGAGAGCCTTGAAAAAGACTTTGTCTAGAGAGACAAGTTTGTTCCTCGTTTAAACATACACATGCACACGCACGCACATTGTCCACCGTCGCACTGTAAACTCGCGAGAAGCCTCGTTTGGCAGCTTCGCGATGACTGCGTTTATCTTCACTGTGTGTACGTGTGCGTATGTGTGTATGTTATAGTCTCGAAAAAGACTTTGTCGAGAGCCTTGAAAAAGACTTTGTCTAGAGAGAGAGAGAGAGACAAGTTTGTTCCTCGGTTAAAACATACACATACACACACGCACGCACATTGTCCACTGTCGCACTGAAAGCTATAAACTCGCGAGAAGCCTCGTTTGGCAGCTTCCCGATGACTGCGTCCATCTTCACTGTGCGTATGCGTGTATGGTATAGTCTTGAAAAAGACTTTGTCTACAGAGACAAGTTTGTTCCTCGGTTAAAACATACACACACACACGCACATTGTCCACTGTCGCACTGAAAACTGTAAAGTCGCGAGAAGCCTCGTTTGTGGAATCCTCGAGCGCGGGATACTTGCGCACATTCGCGAGAGAGAGATGAAACGAACTAACTGGTGAACCCGTGGCGGCGGCCTCTCTTACAGGCTTGGTCGCTGATCTTCCACACTGCGTGACGTTGCGACACTGTTGGCGCTGCGACTGCTCGCGAGTCCCCTTCCACCATTTCGGCAGCCAATGGCGTGATCGCAGCTTTCGTAATAAAAGCGCGACGATCGGTGCGGATCGCCACAGTTTTTTTGTGAAACATACAATGAGAGTCATTCAAAATAATCTGTACCCGGACAACGAAGACGCCGAAGTGCGGCAAATTATGGATTTACGGGTCCCCGTTTACCATCATTTACCACCAACCCCGCCACTGACACCTCGTGAGTTGGAGAGTCCGGATCCGAAAGAGCAGCGAGACGACGACGACGACGACGACGAGGACGCGCCCAATATGCAGCCGCAGTCACCACTTCTGCAAGAAATAGAAAGAGTGTTGCGGTTTGTGAGAGGTGGAAAGTACGACGACAACAACAACGACGACGAGGACGACGACGACGACGACGACGACGACGACGACGACGACGACGCGGACGACGCGGACGACGAGGACGACAACGATGTGGAATTTCTTGTGCACGTAAAGCGGCCAAGAGAAGACGACAACGACAACGAGCTGCCCAACAAGAGACGCCATCAGATTATTTAAAAAAAAAAACTCATTGACACGCTGCTGATTTTATGTTTCAATCGGTCCTTTTTAGGGCCACCACAAATTTTTTAACGTAGACAAATATTATTTTTATGTGTGTAAATGTCCCATTCCCTTTGGGTTTTTTAGCTTTTATTGTTAGGAATAGAGAGAGAGAGAGAGAGAGAGAGAGAGAGAGAGAGAGAGAGAGAGAGAGAGAGAGAGAGAGAGAGAGAGATAGAGAGAGAGAGAGAGATAGAGAGAGAGAGAGATAGAGAGAGAGATAGAGAGATGACAGCGATTAAGATTTGCGTTGTCGTCTACGTCGTAGCCGAAATTGTAATCGTGTCCAGGTCGTTGTTGTCGTTGTCTACGTCTACGTCGTCGTCGTCGTTGTCATCATCGTCGTCTACGGCGTAGTCGAAGTCGTCGTTGTCTACGTTGTCGTTGTTCACGTTGTAGTGGTGGTCATGTCCACGTCGGTGTCGTTGTTGTTGTCTACGTCATTCACGTCGTAGTCCAAGTCGTCGTCTACGTCGAAGTCGTCCTCGTCGTTGTCTACGTCGTAGTCGAGATCATGTAGACGTAGTTGTCCTTTTTGTTGTCTACCTCGTCGTTCACGTCGTAGTCGAAGACATATTAGAAAAGACTATTTGGAATAGTCCAAAATTCATTTTACTTCATCGTAGCCATAAATCTGAACTTTCTCTCTTAAAACTGGCTTATGCGTTGATTATAAAATACATATTTTCTGGAATATCTCTTAAACTATAAGAGATATGATTATGAAATTTTGTATCAAAGTATGTTTTGATAGAACATAACATGAATACCAGTTTACAGTAATCTAAAATAAATAATTGGTTCAGAGTAACCAAAAATGTTGAAATTTTAGAGAAACTAGCTTTGTCGATGCTACCAAAATTCATATTTTCTTGAATATCTCTCAAAGTACAAGAGATAGAGCTATGAAACTTTGTATCAAAGTATGTTCTCATAGAACATAACATGAATACCAGTTTACAGTAATCTAAAATGAATAATTGGTTCAGAGTAACCAAAAATGTTGAAATTTTAGAGAAACTAGCTTTGTCGATGCTACCAAAATTCATATTTTCTTGAATATCTCTCAAAGTACAAGAGATAGATGCTTCAAATTTGGTATCAAAGTATATTTTGATACAGCATAACATGAAAACCAGTTTACAGTACTCTAAAATGAACAATTGATTCAACATAACCAAAAATGTTGAAATTTTTGTGTAACTGGCTTTGTCGATCACATCAAAATTCATATTTTCTTAAATATCTCTTAAACTACAAGAGATAGAACCTTCAAATTTTGTATACAAGTAGCTTACACATCACTTTACTGAAGACAACTTGGTTTAGAACATTTAAATAATTATTTCATTTTCTACATTGAAATTTGTTGTTTTGGAAAAGAGGCTGAAATTGCCGCTAAAGCAAATTTCATAAACTTTATTTTGAATAAATATTGTTTGTACGTTAAATTTATATATAGTTCTGAAAAGAACTGTTTTTATTTATTTATTTATTTATATAAATACATAATTAATTTTCATAGTCTTTTTCATTATCAGCACAGTATTTTTCTTTCTCATCGTCTTCGTAATTCTTTTCCATCATCCTCATTAATTTCATAGGATGTGGTGAACCGTTGTAGTTATATAGTTGAACATTCTCGTAGTCTTGGTCAACGTCGTCGTCATCGTCGTCCTCCTCGTCATCACTGTTGAAAATAAGCCTCCGTGGTCTTCTTAATTTTGGACGGCTTCTTTTGATACGTGGTCGCCTTGGAGCTTTAGGCACCTTATCGTCGTCGTCGTCGTCGTCGTCGTCCGAATCTATGACAATGGTATCATCATTTTCATAGTCAATCTCGTCTTCTTCGTTTTCGAATTCCAATTGCTTCCTAACGTTGGAATGTCTCTGCGGAGACATTTTCTCCGAAGGTGCATCCGTTGAGGACGATTCAATTTTCGGCGTTGATGCATTTATTGTCGGCGATTGCGAGGATGGCTCAGCTCGATTCAATTCATCGACGTTATCCATTTTTTCTTCCTTTCCTTCAGGATTCATGTTTCTCCAAAGACTTCGAAACTTATTCTGATTTTTCACATGGATATCCTCGCTTATATATTTTTTTCGAAATCGCGCGATTTTTTTGATTGGTCTTTGAACTCGTGGAAGGGCGATCGCTTTACTTTAGTAAAGAAGGCATCCCCTCCACCGATTCCGCGACCAATAGCGTGCTACCTTGCATGTACGTAAAAGCGCGACAATCAGCGCTAGAGAGATCATTGTTCTTTAAGCAAGATGAAGGACGACTTACCAAAAAAAATTTATAGAATTGTGGTGGTGACGAAAAAAGAGACGTTGGACATCGAGGATGCAGACGACGTGCTCTCCGTGGCTCCTGACGATGATGATCCACCAATGATTATCAGCGACGATGACGGCGACTATGAGGACGACTTTAATTATGACGTTAACGACGACTACGACGACAGATACAACGTGGACGACTACGACGACCGATACAACGTGGACGATTTCGACGACGACTGGTATGACGCGGACGACAACTGGTACAACGTGGACGACGACGACGACGACCGGCACGACGTGGACATAGACAACGACGACGACGTGGACAACGGCGACGACTTGGACAAGGACTACGCCGTGCATTGGCCTGGCTACCCGCACGGTAGTTCAGACCTCGACTACCTCGGTCCATTGAGTGAGGACGACGACGACCCCATGTAGCCATCCCCCTCCCTCCTTTGTGTTTAATCGGCCCTTTTCAGGGCCACCATATATAAAACGTACGAACATAACTGTTCGAAAACAATTTCGTTGCGCATGTTCACAACGAAAATTGCATGCCGTGTGTATGCGTGTGTGCGCGTGTTTATATTGCATAGAGAGAGAGAAACGCTACGAGATAGAAGCGCAATGAGATCTAAGTTCGATCTGCATCGTGATGTATTGCGCGCACGATTTTGTTCTCGCAGATGAGAGGCAAAGAAACACAATGAGAGAAGCGCAACGAGATCGAGAGCGTGTGTTTGTGTTTACACATGAAAATCAGATCGAAAAGTGCGTGCGTATATACACACGCTAAGCACAGTTCGATCTGCATGTACACAAAGAAGTCTACGCTGTGGAGATCGCGCATGTACACGACAGTTCGATCTGCATCGCGATGTACACAAAGAAGTCTACGCTGTGCAGATCGCGCATGTACACGACAGTTGTTCGCGCATCAGGGGATACTATACGCTGTCAAGTTGTACAGATCACGCATGTACACGATAGTTGACTCGCAGCAGCGGCAAAAGTCGGTAACGAGTCCGACCAGCACGAGCTCTGCAGTGGGTATGTCGGTAAGACGCCCGACTCGCGATCGGAAGGTTCCCGGTTCGAATCCCCGTCAAGTCGGAATTTTTTTCTCTCTTAAATAATTTTTACATTCGCTTGCGTGAAATAGAAATGAAAATAGAAACTCTTAAATTAAAATAATGTGCTTGTAAATAACATTCGAAATAAAAAAATTTCGGATTTGAAAAATATTGCGCACACAACTTCGCAGCGATCTGCGCTGGGAGCCTACATGAGAAATAACATTCGAAAAATTCGGGTACGAATTGCGCCCACAACTTCGTAGCGATCTGTGCTGGGAAGCGACCTGTGCTAGGAACCTACATGAGCTGGGACCCCCCTGAGCTGGTAGCATGCTGAGCTGGTAGCATACTGAGCTGGTAGCATACTGAGCTAGTAGCAGACAGAGCTGGGAGCATGCTAGCTTATCTACTCGTTACGCTTTTTGATAATGAAAAAATCATCCGGGAGCATTTTTTCTTAATAGAATATCTCTTCGTAAATCTATACTGATTACTGAAAACACCTCCGAGAGTATTTTGAAATAATGGAGAAACCTTCCGAGAGTATTTCTTGAAAACAGAAAACTCCTCCGGTAGTTTTTATTGATAATAAAAAAATCATTCGGGAGCATTTTCTCATAATAGAATATCTCTTCGTAAGTCTATACTGATTACCGAAAACCCATCCGAGAGTATTTCTAGATAATGGAGAAACCTTCCGAGAGTATTTCTTGATAACGGAAAACACCTCCGGTAGTTTTGATTGATAATAAAAAAATCATTCGGGAGCATTTTTTCATAATAGAATATCTCTTCGTAAATCTATACTGATTACCGGAAACCCCTCCGAGAATATTTCTAGATAATGGAGAAACCTTCCGAGTGTATTTCTCGTCAATGGAAAACCCATGCGTTACGCTTTTTGATAATGAAAAAATCATCCGGGAGCATTTTTTCTTAATAGAATATCTCTTCGTAAATCTATACTGATTACTGAAAACACCTCCGAGAGTATTTTGAAATAATGGAGAAACCTTCCGAGAGTATTTCTTGAAAACAGAAAACTCCTCCGGTACTCTTTATTGATAATAAAAAAATCATTCGGGAGCATTTTTTCATAATAGAATATCTCTTCGTAAGTCTATACTGATTACCGAAAACCCATCCGAGAGTATTTCTAGATAATGGAGAAACCTTCCGAGAGTATTTCTTGATAACGGAAAACACCTCCGGTAGTTTTGATTGATAATAAAAAAATCATTCGGGAGCATTTTTTCATAATAGAATATCTCTTCGTAAATCTATACTGATTACCGAAAACCCCTCCGAGAGTATTTTTAAATAATGGAGAAACCATCTGGGAGTATTACTTGATAAAGGAAAACCCCTCCGGTAGTGTTTATTGATAACGAGAAAATCATTCGGGAGCATTTTTTCATAATAGAATATCTCTTCGTAAATCTATACTGATTACCGAAAACCCCTCCGAGAGTATTTCTAGATAATGGAGAAACCTTCCGAGAGTATTTCTTGATAATGGAAAACCCCTCCGGTACTCTTTATTGATAATGAAAAAATCATCCGGGAGCATTTTTTCATAACAGAGTATCTCTTTGTTAATCTATGCTAATAATCGAGAACCCCTCCGAGAGTATTTCTAAATAATGGAGAACCCCTCCTAGAGTGTTTCTAGATAACGGAGAAAGCCACCACGAGTATTCCTTTTCATTGGAGAAACCTTTCAAGAGTATTTCCTTCATGCAAAACCCCTCCGGTAGACTTTATTGATAATCAAAAATCATCCGGGAGCATTTTTTCATAACAGAATATGTCTTCGTAAATCTATACTGATTACCGAAAACCCCTCCGAGAGTATTTCCAAATAATGGAGAACCCCTTCGAGAGTATTTCTAGATAATGGCAAAAGACACCGAGAGTATTCCTTGTAAATGGAAAACTCATCCCGTAGTCATTATTGATAATGAAAAAATCATCCTGGTGGATTTTTTGAGAATAGAATATGTCTTCGCAAATATATACTGATTAGCGCAAACCCCTCCGAGAGTATTTCTAGCTAATGGAGAATCCTTCCGAGAGTATTTCTAGATAATGGACAAAGCTACCACGAGTATTCCTTTACATTGGAGAAACCTTTCGAGAGTATTTCTTTAATGGAAAACCCCTCCGGTAGTCTTTATTGATAATCAAAAATCATCCGTGAGCATTTTTGATAACAGAATATGTCTTCGTAAATCTATACTGATTACCGAAAACCCCTCCGAGAGTATTTTTAAATAATGGAGAAACCATCCGGGAGTATTACTTGATAAAGGAAAACCCCTCCGGTAGTGTTTATTGATAACGAGAAAATCATTCGGGAGCATTTTTTCATAATAGAATATCTCTTCGTAAATCTATACTGATTACCGAAAACCCCTCCGAGAGTATTTCTAGATAATGCAGAAACCTTCCGAGAGTATTTCTTGATAACGGAAAACCCCTCCGGTACTCTTTTTGATAATGAAAAAATCATCTGGGAACATTTTTTCATAACAGAATATGTCTTCGTAAATCTATACTGATTACCGAAAACCCCTCCGAGAGCATTTCTAGATAATGGAGAAACCTTCCGAGAGTATTTCTTGATAACGGAAAACCCCTCCGGTACCCTTTATTGATAATCAAAAATCATACGGGAGCATTTTTTCATAACAGAGTATCTCTTTGTTAATCTATGCTAATAATCGAGAACCCCTCCGAGAGTATTTTTAAATAATGGAGAAACCATCCGGGAGTATTACATGATAATGGAAAACCCCTCCGGTACTCTTTATTGATAATGAAAAAATCATCCGGGAGCATTTTTTCATAACAGAGTATCTCTTTGTTAATCTATGCTAATAATCGAGAACCCCTCCGAGAGTATTTCTAAATAATGGAGAACCCCTCCTAGAGTGTTTCTAGATAACGGAGAATGCCACCACGAGTATTCCTTTTCATTGGAGAAACCTTTCAAGAGTATTTCCTTCATGCAAAACCCCTCCGGTAGACTTTATTGATAATCAAAAATCATCCGGGAGCATTTTTTCATAACAGAATATGTCTTCGTAAATCTATACTGATTACCGAAAACCCCTCCGAGAGTATTTTTAAATAATGGAGAAACCTTCCGAGAGTTTTTCTTGATAACGGAAAACTCCTCCGGTTGTTTTTATTGATAATGAAAAAATCATCCGGTAGCATTTTTTCCTAACAGAGTATCTCTTCGATAATCTATGCTAATAATCGAGAATCCCTCCGAGAGTATTTCCAAATAATGGAGAACCCCTTCGAGAGTATTTCTAGATAATGGCAAAAGACACCGAGAGTATTCCTTGTAAATGGAAAACTCATCCCGTAGTCATTATTGATAATGAAAAAATCATCCTGGTGGATTTTTTGAGAATAGAATATGTCTTCGCAAATATATACTGATTAGCGCAAACCCCTCCGAGAGTATTTCTAGCTAATGGAGAATCCTTCCGAGAGTATTTCTAGATAATGGACAAAGCTACCACGAGTATTCCTTTACATTGGAGAAACCTTTCGAGAGTATTTCTTTAATGGAAAACCCCTCCGGTAGTCTTTATTGATAATCAAAAATCATCCGTGAGCATTTTTGATAACAGAATATGTCTTCGTAAATCTATACTGATTACCGAAAACCCCTCCGAGAGTATTTTTAAATAATGGAGAAACCATCCGGGAGTATTACTTGATAAAGGAAAACCCCTCCGGTAGTGTTTATTGATAACGAGAAAATCATTCGGGAGCATTTTTTCATAATAGAATATCTCTTCGTAAATCTATACTGATTACCGAAAACCCCTCCGAGAGTATTTCTAGATAATGCAGAAACCTTCCGAGAGTATTTCTTGATAACGGAAAACCCCTCCGGTACTCTTTTTGATAATGAAAAAATCATCTGGGAACATTTTTTCATAACAGAATATGTCTTCGTAAATCTATACTGATTACCGAAAACCCCTCCGAGAGCATTTCTAGATAATGGAGAAACCTTCCGAGAGTATTTCTTGATAACGGAAAACCCCTCCGGTACCCTTTATTGATAATCAAAAATCATACGGGAGCATTTTTTCATAACAGAGTATCTCTTTGTTAATCTATGCTAATAATCGAGAACCCCTCCGAGAGTATTTTTAAATAATGGAGAAACCATCCGGGAGTATTACATGATAATGGAAAACCCCTCCGGTACTCTTTATTGATAATGAAAAAATCATCCGGAAGCATTTTTTCATAATAGAATATCTCTTCGTAAGTCTATACTGATTACCGAGAACCCATCCGAGAGTATTTCTAGATAATGGAGAAACCTTCCGAGAGTATTTCTTGATAATGGAAAACCCCTCCGGTGCTATTTATTGATAATGAATAAATCATCCGGGAGCAATTTTTCATAATAGAGTATCTCTTCGTAAATCTATACTGATTACCGAAAACCCCTCCGAGAGTATTTCTAGATAATGGAGAACCCCTCCGAGAGTATTTCTTGATAACGGAAGACCCCTCCGGTAGTCTTTATTGATAATGAAAAAATCATCCGGGAGCGTTTTTTCATAATAGAATATCTCTTCGTAAATCTATACTGATTACCGAAAACCCCTCCGAGAGTATTTCTAGATAATGGAGAAACCTTCCGAGAATATTTCTTGATAACGGAAAACCCCTCCGGTACTCTTTTTGATAATGAATAAATCATCCTGGAGCATTTGTTCATAACAGAATATGTCTTCGTAAATATATACTGATTACCGAAAACCCCTCCGAGAGTATTTCTACACAATGGAGAAACCTTCCGAGAGTATTTCTTAATCATGGAGAATCCCTCCTAGCGTGTGGCTTAAAAACAAAGAATTTCTCCGAGATTATAAATTGATAACCGAAAACCCGTTCGGGAGTATTTGTTAATAATATGAAAACATTCAGAGTTTTATTCGTGATACTGGAGAAATCCTGGTTGATTATTTTTAGATGATGGGGAAACCCTTTGAGAGTATTTGTTCATAATAGGGAATCTCTCCTCTCTCCAGAATATATACTGACAACCGAGAACCCATTCGAGAGTATTTCTAGATTATGGAGTAAGCCTCGAAGAGCATTTCTTGATAATGGAGAAAGCCTCTGGCTATAATTCTAGATAAGGGAAATACGTTCCGAGACTATTTCTAGATAATGGAGAAAGCCTACGGGAGTATTACTTAATAATGGGTATACGCACTAGGAGACTACCTTAATAATAAAAAAATCCTCCTTGAGTATTTTTTCATAACAAAGTATCCCTTCGTCAATATATACTGATAACTGAGATAATGGGGAAACTCTACTAGCGTATTGCTAAATAAAAAGAAAATTTCTCCGAGAATATATACTGACAACCGACAACCCGTACGAGAATATTGCTAGATAATAATGATAGCCACCGGGTGTATTCCTTTATAATGGAGAAACAGTCTGTGAGTAATGCTAGATAATGGGAATAAACTCCGAGAGTAATACTATATAATGCAGAAACTCTCCGGGATTTTTTCCCGATAATGGAAAAGCCCTTCGGGAGTATTTCCTTACAATGGAGAAACACTCCGGGAATTATTGTAGTTAATGGAAATACCATCCGGATGTCATGCATGATAACAGAGAAACCCTGCAACATACACGGACGCTGTGTATATAAAAAACTTTCATATAAACATTATTTCGTAAAAGAAAAGATATCTATACAGCCCATGTACATAACTTCAGACGTAAGGTATTAGTTTATATATTATTTATTTGCAATTAATTTTTATCAACGTTGCAAGTTGTAATATGCGCGCCCGCATGAAAATACATGGGTAAAACCTCCAACTTGCAACGAATATTTTCCATAGATAACGTAGAGTTTTGACAAAATTTATGAACAGATTATGTTCTATAGATGTAAAACTATGTAAAACGCAAATAACCTGATCGCCATACGTTAATTTTAATTCAAAAAACATTGTCGACACAGTACGAAAAAACAAGGCGCGCGCGGGAGAAGCGACCGCTCCGGAGCCCGAGTATGGGCAGGTGGAGGAAGTATTTCCAGTTGCCTACTGACTAGGAAATGCTGCTCGGGGTAATGTGAGATATTCAGAAAATATCACATAACCCACTTTTCACACATTGTTTATTTTTTAGGGGACATCGATATAAAATTATGATATAAATAATCGTTAGTTCATTAGCTTTCGATAAATATACAATATTTGTACGAAATGACAGCCAAACGCTCCACGTAATTACTGATTTGAAAAATTTCTGACTGAAATATGCTTCATTAATGTCGTTTTTCTGTCATATACTTGTTTTATACCATCCCATACTGAAGATTTCGGTATTTGTATGAGATTTGATCAAAAGCCTATACGCCAAAATCGCCCGATCCGTCCTTTTCATAAAACTGACCGCTCTCGCTCGTTTATCAGATCGAAGGCTTATTTCCTATCATACAATCAATGTTATTTGAAATTTATTTTCACGAAACAGTTGAGTACAATAATCTCATAAAAATTCAAAAATTTTACTAATATTTTCTCCAATGATTGAAAGGTTAATAAAAATGCGTCTCTTCGAGCCAAATGTTAATAACTACGCCATACGTTTTGGGGTATTTTACCCCCTCATCAGTGGCTAAACAAATTAATTTATTATTAAAGATTACAAAGACAATTAGAAATTATGATAACTAAAACAAATTAAATTACCAAAGTTTAAAATGAGTCGTGAACTACATCGACGACGTAAAAACCGCAGACGGCGCTAAAAATTACAATTCGCAAATTTGAAGAAAATTACAAAAGAATTTAATAATAGTTATAAAATATTATTAGATTTAGAAATAATGACGTGAGGTTAGTTAATAATGTTACCAATAAGTTTAACAAATTTATTAAACTTGGCAAAGACCCTACTGCGGTGGGTGACACACGGAACGTGGTTTATAAAATCGATTGCTCCGATTGCGAATCAACATATATCGGAGAAACGTACCGGCCTCTAAAAACTAGGCAATACGAACATAAGAGGTATATAGAGAAAAGGGATCTGAATTCCCCACTTGCAGTACATGCGTTGGAGACGGGTCATAGTTTTGATTTTAACAATATTAAAATAATTGACAGAGAGCAGTCTATTTTCCGTAGACGGTTCTCGGAGATGCTCCATATACAGTTTTTCGATAGCACGCTGAATAGGGCTGAGGACACGTGCCACCTCAAAGCCAGTTACAAGAATGTTATTTCCAATCTTAAAGTTAGTCCTAATAAACATTAATTGTCGAGTGTTGTGATTGCGGAGGCTCGGTAGCGAGCAGATTGTACCAGGAGTTTAGAACGCGGAGAGAGGTGGCTCACCGCTTCGCGCTCTCTTCAGTTCAGCCAACACGTGTTCAATGGTGATTGGCTGGCGGGCCGGAGCGGCACATCCCAAGTGGGAGGTCGGAGAACCGGGTTGCCGTGGCAACGGCCTGGCCATACTGTACTATATAGTGATACAGTCATGGTAGGGGCGTCGCGTGCGGAGCAGCGCGGGCTCTCCGATCTACTACATGAATAACAGCTCGTGTCACCTCTGTTGTGCTATGTGTTCTGGATACACTCAGCGAGCTCGGCGGCTTTCGTGGCTACAATATTCGCCTTATTTTTGCATTTTATACACTTTTAATTGTATTAGAATCCGTTTGACGGATGTATTGTAACGTATATATAAGATCGATTTTAGCTGTAAACTTAGTTGACTTTTGTCCTTGGCCGGTGCCACATTACCACCGAGTGGCACCGGTCGCGCTTATCAATTTTGTTTTTCGAGCGTCACACTTTGTAAGTTGTAAATTTTTGTAGCGATTTTTATAACTATTATTAAATTCTTTTGTAATTTTCTTCAATTTGCGAATTGTAATTTTTAGCGCCGTCTGCGGTTTTTACGTCGTCGATGTAGTTCACGACTCATTTTAAACTTTGGTAATTTAATTTGTTTTAGTTATCATAATTTCTAATTGTCTTTGTAATCTTTAATAATAAATTAATTTGCTTAGCCACTGATGAGGGGGTAAAATACCCCGAAACGTATGGCGTAGTTATTAACATTTGGCTCGAAGAGACGCATTTTTATTAACCTTTCAATCTTCCATCATCGAGCGATAGAGTCAGTTTCAAACAATTTTCTCCAATGCCCATCCGGTCAATCCGCCCGATCCGTCCTTTTTCGATAATCGGCTGCTCGCACTGTTTTATTATTTTGCATTTTCTCAAACTCAGATACTCTTTAAAAACAAAATTCCTTGGTGACTATAATTGTATAGAATTATTAAATAATATATAAGGATGATGAATAACATTGGAGCAACTGCTCATCCCGTCAATCCGCCCGATCCGTCTTTTTTAGAAAACTGACCGCTCTCGCTCGTTTATCAGATCGAAGGCTCTTTTTCTATAATAAAATCAATATAAGCTAATACATATTTACATTGAACAGTTAAGAAGAATATTCTCATAACAATTTGAAAAATTTTACTAATATTTTCTCCAATGCTCATCCAGTCAATCCGCCCGATCCGTCCTTTTTGCGATAATCGGCTGCTCTCGCTCGTTTATCAGATCGAAGGCTTATTTTCTATTATAAAATCGATAAAAGCTGATACATATTTACATTGAACAGTTAAGAAGAATATTCTCATAACAATTTGAAAAATTATTCTAAAATTTTCTCCAATGCCCATCCGGTCAATTCGCCCGATCCGTCCTTTTTCGATAATCGGCTTGTCGGACTGTTTGATTATTTTGCATTTTCTCAAACTCAAATACCCTTAAAAAACAAATTTTCTTGGTGACTATAATTTCATAGAATTGTTTAATAATGTATAAGGATGATGAATAACATTGGAGCAACTGCGGATGCGGTCAGTCCGCCCGATCCGTCCTTTTTAGAAAACTGACCGCTCTCGCTCGTCTATAAGATCGAGGGCTTATTTTCTATTATAAAATCGATATAAGCTGATACATATTTACATTGAACAGTTAAGAAGACTATTCTCATAACAATTTGAAAAACTATATTAAAATTTTCTCCAATGCTCATCCGGTCATTCCGCCCGATCCGTCCTTTTTAGAAAACTGACCGCTCTCGCTCGTTTATCAGATCGAAGGCTTATTTTCTATTATAAAATCGATATAAGCTGATACATATTTACATTGAACAGTTAAGAAGAATATTCTCATAACAATTTGAAAAATTATTCTAAAATTTTCTCCAATGCCCATCCGATCAATCCGCCCGATCCGTCCTTTTTCGATAATCGGCTTGTCGGACTGTTTGATTATTTTGCATTTTCTCAAACTCAGATACTCTTTAAAAACAAAATTCCTTGGTGACTATAATAAAGCAGCAGTAGCGACTGTCGGATTTTCGCTCGCGGGA
>JACCIB010001120.1:0-55322 GCA_018906965.1 Philotrypesis tridentata | reverse complement strand
AATTCTTTACAATTTCTTAAAACAAACGGGAGAGCGGGGAGTTACATACAGCTTCGTACTGCCATTAACGCATGGACTGCCGCAGTCGTAGCGCGGCAAAAGAATATTATTGTTAAAATAAATTAAATAACATCGTATAAATACCTTTCTTTACAAACTTTTGATATAATGAATATAAATAATTAGGTTATTCTAAAGAAATAGAATGATAAACAAAGGTGTAGGTATAAGTGGCTTAGTTCAAAGGACTATATCTAACACTTACACCTTGTAGTACACATTCAAATTACACACTGATAAAGGATTTGAAAAGTGGGGAGAAATCATATGAGTATAACTGATTGATATTACAGTAAGATCTATTTACATGATCGTGTAATTGACATTGTTAAATAAATATCTAAGTGATACAATTTGTAATAAAATTTATGCTTAAAAATAAAAACAACGCTATAATTCATGCATAAATAAGTATAAAAAATACTAACATTATTATTTGAAAATTCAGAAAATATAAAGTATATTCGAACATTATTGTTTAACGTACTATACAATTAAATTATATACAATCGAATTGAAACACTTTATGTACAGAGAAGTATACATTTATTTATTAAATTTGTTTTTATTATATTGTTTATATTAATTATATTTTAATTTATGATTACAATACATTCACATTTGTTTTCAAAGATAAAAATAATTTATTGAAATACATTGCTTATATTTAGTAATTTTATAACATCAATTTAGATTTGCATAAAGCATAAATAATGTTTCTTAATGATGTGGATAAATTAATAGTTAAAGGTATTGGAAATTATTCAGGTCATAACAGCAAGTTAAATGATAATCATATTTTTGAATTTAATAATATTTTAAAATCTACGACACAGTTTAAAATGCAATGCACAGTAACAATGCAAAGGTTATCAAATATTCAACCTGTAAATCTGAATAATGATTATTTACAAATTTTGTTTTCTGGAGCAAGCAATAACGGACATTCGATATGTTTGTATTATAGTAATCATGTTATTCATATTTATGATAGTTTGAATAAATATTCATTGGATAATGATCGTATTATAGTTATTAACAGATTATTTTCAAATAAAGAAAACCTAAAAATAGTTTTTGAAAAAGTTCAGCAGCAACCCAATTCAGATGATTGTGGAGTTTTTGCAATTGCTTTTGCAGTAACTGTTGTTCATGGTTCATGCCCTTGCAATTTAACATTTGATATTAAAAAAATGCGAAATCACTTGTAGACTATATTTGAAACGAAAATGTTAACACCGTTTCCATTACTATTGTCTAATATACATAAACAAAACAATATTTATGCAATACATTCTCAAGAAATTGAAGAACTACATCTAGATTTCTCAAAAGTTAATATTAAATCACTTGAAACTATTTATGAGTATAGATTGAGCCAAGAACAACAATCTATTATGAGTCAATTCAAAAATAATTCAAAACAACTTCATGTAATTAATAATACTTCTGTAGATGACGTAGAAATGGACACTCATAGTACAACTGAAAAATTAAAACATCAACATATATACGAAGAGAATATAGAATTACATAGTCAAGTAAATATGAAGTTAAAGAAAATCAATGAAAACCGTTTAATCAAAAATTGTTTTGTTGATTTGGAACCAATGGATTCGATAAAAGTTCAAAATAAGAAATCTAATATGGAAATAGATAGTCAAGAAAATATGAACACGAAGAAAATCAATCAAAACCATTTAATCAAAAATTGTTGTGTTAATTTGGAACCGATGGATTGGACAATTGTTCATCGTAAGAAAAACAATGAAAAAATAAACAGACAATCGCAACCTGATTTAGAAAAAATTGATATAAAGAAGAGAAGAAAAATAACAGAAGCTTTAAAACGTGCAGCATTAACAGATGAAGCATTATAAAATATTAATAAAAATAAAGCTGTAAAGACACAAAAAAAGACAATCACGAACTGAAGCAGAGAAATCTGAAATAAATAAAAAAGAAGAGAAACAGATGCTTCAAAACGTGCAGCATTAACAGATGAAACATTACAAAATATTAATAAAAATAAAGCTCCAAAAACAAGTAAAAAGACAATCACAAACTGAAGCAGAGAAATCTGAAATAGATAAAAAAAGAAGAGAAACAGAAGTTGTAAAACTCGTAGCATCACCAGATGAAACATTACAAAATATTAATAAAAATAAAGCTCTAAAAACGCAACTAAAAAGACAATCACGAACTGAAGCAGAGAAATCTGAAATAAATAAGAAAAGAAAAGAAGCAAAATATTTGAATGAATATGCTGCTATGTATGATAATGATTTTAATGAAAATGATATTGACGAAAATTATTTAGGAGAAATGAACTGTATATGTATTCATTGCAAAGCAATATATTTTAAAAGTGAAGAAACAGGGAGAAAACAATACACAAATTGTTGTAGTAAAGGAAAAGTAGTTTTACCAATCCTACATTCTTATCCAGAACGTTTTAAAGAATTAATTATAAATAATACATCTGAAAACAAACATTTTAAACAACATGTTAGATTATATAATAATTTACTTGCATTTGCAAGTTTCGGGGCAAAGTTTGACGCATTATTTAACAGAGGACCTCAAGTAATACGAATATGTGGACAAATTTATCATAATGCTTATTCATTACATCCTAAAGAAAATGATGATAGAAAGTTTGGCCAATTATATATTCTCGATAATGAAATGGCAACACAATCACGATATAAAAATAATATGTTATGTACCGTGCATTTGTTGAAAGAATTAGACAACTTTTTATGTGAAAATAACATTTATGCAAGTTCATATAAAATGATGCATGAGGTAGAAAAGGAAGAACAAAATCGTCAAGATAATAGTAAATCAATAAACAATACAACTGAAATTAGAATGTGTATAACTCGTAATTCTAATCTTGATAAAAACGTGTACAATGAAGCAAGGTGCAATGAAGTTGCTGTAGTTTATGTTGGTGAAGATGGTCAACCTCCAACAGATCAAGATATTTGCATATATTCAAAAAATACAGAACCTACAAGAATACCTTATATTAGTAAACATGTTGACCCGATGACATATCCAATTATGTTTACTAATAAAAAAAAAATTTCAATGTTGGAATTTTATAATTATCAATTTAGTATTAGAAATGATTTTAACCCATTTCTTAATTTAGGAAAATTAACTCAGCAGTTTATTGTTGATGCTTACATTAAAGTTGAAGGATCAAGATTACATTATTTACAAAAAAATCCACATTTATTAAGAACAGATTTATACAAAGGCGTAATAGATTACATAAATAAAAAAGATCAAGAAAATATAAGAATAGGAAAAATGATTATTTTACCATCATCATTTTCTGGAAGTCCTCGAGCATTGAAACAAAATTTTTTAGACTCAATGACTTTAGTACAAAAACATGGTAAACCAGATTATTTTATTACAATGACTAGTAATCCCAAATGGATAGAAATTACAGATAATATAAATCATTTTGAAACAGTAATAGATAGACCAGATATTGTTGCCAGAGTTTTTAATGAATAAGTCAAAGCTTTTTTAGATGATGTTACTAAAAAAGGAATTTTCGGAAAATGCATTGCATTTACACATGTGATAGAATTTCAAAAAAGAGGTTTACCACACCTACATATGTTATTATTTGTTGAAAAAAATAATAAAATATACAATCCAGATTTTATAGATAAAGTTATTTGTGCAGAAATTCCTGATCAACATAAATATCCAAAATTATATGAAATTGTTAAAAAATCTATGATACATGGACCATGTGGAAAGTATAATGTTCATTCACCATGCATGGACAAAGAAAAAAGTAAATGTACTAAAAATTTTCCTAAAACATTTAATAAAACCACTAATATCAATACTAATGGATACCCAAATTATAGACGAAGAAATAATGGAAGAGAAATTATATTCAATAACACGAGAAAAGCAGATAATAGATTTGTAGTTCCATATAATCCATTTTTACTATTAAAGTATAATTGTCATATAAACGTAGAAATTTGTTCCATAGTTCAGTGCGTAAAATATTTATTTAAATATTGCTTTAAAGGTCCTGATTCTGCTTTTATTGAAATGAATAACATCCAAAAAGAAGACGATAATGTTAACTATGATTATGACGAAATAAAACAATTCATAAATACAAGATATGTAAGTCCACCAGAAGCAATGTATCGATTATTAAAATTTTCTATGTATATTTTATCTCACGTAATATACAGATTAGCAGTACCTTTAGAAAACCAACAATTTCTTTATTTTGTAGAAGGTTGTGAAAATGAATAGTTAAACAAAAATTTAAATACAACATTAACAGCATGGTTTGAACTTAATAAAAACGATGCAAATGCTAGAAAATATTTATACTCTGATATTCCATGTTACTACGTTTTTAGTGAGCAACGGAAAGAATGGACTCAAAGAAAAAAACAAAGTAAACCTATTTTAAGTAGAATGTCTTTTGTAAATCCGAAAGATAGAGAAAAGTATTACTTACGATTGTTATTATTACATGTTAAAGGAGCTCAATCCTTTGAAGATTTGAGAGCATTTGAAGAAAAAACCTACTCAACATATTATGAAGTAGTTCTAGCTAGCAATTTAATAACTACTGATGAAGAATGGGATAAGTGTTTGCAAGAAGCAATTGAAATTCAATTTCCTAAAGCATTGTGTAATTTATTTGCTTACATTTGTATTTTTCACAATCCGCTAAATGCAAGAGTTTTGTATGATAAATTTAAAGAATACTTTTATAGCCCAAAATATTCAAAAGAAGAAGGTGAAATAATAGTCTTAAAAACGATTAGTTCTGTGTTATTAACAAATGGTAGCAATTTACCAAACATTAATGAAGAATATAGTTTTCATAATTATACATTCGAAGAATTTCTCGCATCGGGCGATGTAATGGCAAAAGATTTGTTTAATTTGGAATCTTTAACGCATAAACAACGCTTAATTTTTGATGCCATTATAAACAGTATTAATACCAACGACTTTAACAATACATGTTTTTTTATTGATGGACCTGGAGGCAGCAGAAAAAGTTAATTACTAAAATCATTAATCAGTTATTGCAAGATACACAATATTAATATACTACCCGTAGCATGGACTGGTATAGCTGCAAACTTATTATTAAATGGAAAAACTTCACATGTAACATTTAAATTACCACTAAATATTGTTGATAATACAACTTGCAAAGTAACACCAAACTCAGAATATGGGAAAATGCTGCAAAATATTCAAATTATTATCTGGGATGAAATAACTATGACATCAAAACATGCATTTGAAGCTGTAGACAAATTATTTAAAGATTTGTGTCAAAATAATTTTACATTCGGAGGTAAAGTAATGGTTGTTTCTGGAGATTTCCGACAAACATTACCAGTTGTAAAACATGGCGATAGAACAAAAATTATTGAAAACTGTGTAAAAAATAGTAAAATATGGAGAAATGTACAACATATGTCTTTAAAAGAAAATCTTAGAGTTAATAATAACGACATCGAATTTGAACAATGGCTTCTTAATGTTGGAGATGGTAAAGTCAATACTAATTTTGAAATGAAGAATGATTTGATTAAAATTCCAAATGAATTTTTAACAAACAGACAAATAATTATGGACATTTTTGGTAGTACCTTTAATAATATTACTGAAGTTCATAAGAAAGTTAGCTTAGCTCCAAGAAACATTGATGTACAAATGATAAATGATGAAATTATAAGCAAAGTTTGTGGAGAAATGAAAGAGTATTATAGTGTTGATACAGCTTTAGATAACGAAGATAATAATTGACAAAATGTATTTCCACAGGAATTTTTGAATTCATTACCACCAAACGGATTACCTCCGCATATACTACGTTTAAAAGAAGGAGCTATTGTAATTCTTTTACAAAATCTTAATTTAAATGAAGGCCTTTGTAATGGAACTCGTTTAATTGTAAGACAATTAATGGATTACAGTATTAGTGCCGAAATAATTAGTGGTTACAAATCTGGAACTATTACAGTAATACCACGTATTGATTTAACATCATCTAACGAAGAATTGCCATTTATATTAAAGCGAAGACAATTGCCATTAAGATTAGGATATGCTATGACCATTAATAAATCGCAAGGTCAAAGATTTAACAAAGTTGGAGTATACTTACCAAATTCAGTTTTCAGCCATGGAAAATTGTACGTTGCACTTTCAAGGGTTACGTCAAAATCTGATTTAAAAATTGTACTAACTAATAGTTCATCATTCATAAATGAGCATGAAAAAGATGATGAAAAAAGTGTATACACTAAAAACATAGTGTATCAAGAAATTTTACTTTAAAACATTTATCAAACAAATATGCGCTGTGATTGCATATCATCGGCTGCAAATAAATATGCGCTGTGATTGCATATCATCGGCAGCAAATAAATATGCGCTGTGATTGCATGTCATCGGTAGCAAATAAATATGCGCTGTGATTCCATATAAGACAGGGTTCGACAGAAGGAAAACTGTCTATTTAAAAAACCTGGGACGAAACGCAAAACAACTAACATACAGAAACAGTATGATTATATATCACCTCCAGGATGACGGGAAATCATCCTCGAGTACACTCTCTAAGTACCCTGGTGAAAAGATTGACGTGATTTTTTGATTTACCTAAACTACATAATTTTTTTACTTGCATTTATTATGTATTATTTAACGTAAAATTATGATGTCTTGATTTCCAATGATTTTACGTGATTTTATAACATACAAACATTTTTAAAAATATCACGTGATAAACAGTTGATAAACATTATTTTTCTTGACTCTATTGCTCGATGTTGTAAATAAATTAAATAAATACAATATGTATCTCTTCGAGCTACGTATTTTATTAAATCAGCCAACGTTTCGGTCCATGTATGGACCCTTATCCAGGCTTTTTTTTATAACAATAGTAACACTTTGTTAAGCCCGCTAAGGTGTTGATGCGGCACTGTGTTTATCTGAATTTCGAGCTTGTAAAAATATGTCAAATTATTGTCCGTATATGCCCGTCTGTGGGCTTAAAAAAGTGTTACTATTGTTATAAAAAAAAGGCTTGATAAGGGTCCATACATGGACCGAAACGTTGGCTGATTTAATAAAGTACGTAGCTCGAAGAGATACATATTGTATTTATTTAATTTAGTTGATAAACATCATAAAATCACGACAATATTTTCAACAGGGTACACATTAATATTTCCTTAAAAAACTAAAAATTTCCTGGACACGGTGTCCAACTGTCAGGGTGGCCTCCAGGATGACGGAAAATCGTCCTCGAGTACACTCTCTAAGTACACATTCATATTTCCATAAAAAACTAAAAATTCCCTGGAGACGATGTCCAGGTGTCAGGGTGACCTCCAGGATGACGGGAAATCATCCTCGAGTACACCCGCTGAGTACACATTAATATTTCCATAAAAAACTAAAAATTCCCTGGAGACGATGTTCAGGTGTCAGGGTCACCCCCAGGATGACGGGAAATCATCCTCGAGTATATCCTCTAAAGAAACTTTAATATTTCCTTAAAAAACTGAAATTTCCCCGGAGATGATGTCCAGGTGTCAGCATGACCTCCAGGTTGACGAAAAATCATCCTCGAGTACACTTTCTTAGTACACATTAATATTTCCTCATAAAACTACAAATTTCCTGGAGACGATGTCCAGGTGACAGAGTGACCCTCAGGATGACGGGAAATCATCCTCGAGTACACCCGCTGAGTACACATTAATATTTCCACAAAAAACTAAAAATTCCCTGGAGACGATGTCCAGGTGTCAGGGTCACCCCCAGGATGACGGGAAATCATCCTCGAGTATATCCTCTAAAGAAACTTTAATATTTCCTTAAAAAACTGAAATTTCCCCGGAGATGATGTCCAGGTGTCAGCATGACCTCCAGGTTGACGAAAAATCATCCTCGAGTACACTTTCTTAGTACACATTAATATTTCCTCATAAAACTACAAATTTCCTGGAGACGATGTCCAGGTGACAGAGTGACCCTCAGGATGACGGGAAATCATCCTCGAGTACACCCGCTGAGTACACAGTAATATTTCCACAAAAAACTAAAAATTCCCTGGAGACGATGTCCAGGTGTCAGGGTCACCCCCAGGATGACGAGAAATCATCCTCGAGTACACTCTCTAAGTACACATTCATATTTCCATAAAAAACTAAAAATTCCCTGGAGACGATGTCCAGGTGTCAGGGTGACCCCCAGGATGACGAAAAATCATCCTCGAGATGGTGCACTAGGTGTACATAAATATATGTGGGTGGAGATAAAGCGTTATCCTTAAAAAAAGGATTAAGTAATTGTACGGGACACCGGACACCGAACACCGGACACGGGACACGGGACACGGGACACGGTCGCCGCTTAATATAATATAAGATTTCAAAGTATAAATATTTTCTAGCATTTGGATCGTTTTTATTAAGTTCAAACCATGCTGTTAATGTTATATTTAAATTTTTGTTTAACAATTCATTTTCACAACCTTCTACAAAATAAACAAATTGTTGATTTTCTAAATGTACTGTTAATCTGTATATTGTGTGAGATAACATTTACATAGAAAATTTTAATAATTGATACATTGCTTTTGGTGGACTTACGTATCTTGTATTTATGAATTATTTTATTTCGTCATAATCATAGTTAATATTATCGTCTTTTTTGAATGTTATTCATTTCAATAAAAGCAGAATCAGGACCTTTAAAGCAATATTTAAATAAATATTTTACGCACTGAACTGTGGAACAAATTTCTACGTTTATATGACAATTATACTTTCATAGTAAAAATAGATTAAATGGAACTACAAATCTATTATCTGCTTTTCTCATGTTATTGAATATGATTTCTCTTCCATTGTTTTTTTCGTCTATAATTTGGGTATCCATTAGTATTGATATTAGTGGTTTCATTAAATTTTTTAAGAAAATTTTTAGTACATTTACTTTTTTCATTGTCCATGCATTGTGAATGAACACTATACTTTCCACATGGTCCATATATATCATAGATTTTTTAATAATATCATATAATTTTGGATGTTTATGTTGATCAGGAATTGCTACACAAATAACTGTATCTATAAAATCTAGATTGTATATTTTGTTATTTTTTTCAACAAATCATAACATATGTAATAATAACATATGTAGGTGTGGTAAACCTCTTTTTTGAAATTCTATCACATGTGTAAATGCAATGCATTTTCCGAAAATTCCTTGTTTAGTCACATCATCTAAAAAAGCTTTGACTTTTTCATTAAAAACTGGCAGCAATATCTGGTCTATCTATTACTGTTTCAAAATGCTTTATATTATCTATCCATTTGTGATTACAAGTCATTGTAATAAAATAATCTGGTTTACCATGTTTTTGTACTAATGTCATTGAATCTAAAAAATTTTGTTTCAATGCTCGAGGACTTCCAGAAAATGATGATGGTAAAATAATCATTTTTTCTATTCTTACATTTTCTTGATCTTTTTCATTTATGTAATCTATTACGCCATTGTATAAATCTGTTCTGAATGAATGTTGATTTTTTTGTAAATAATGTAATCTTGATCTTTCAACTTTAATGTAAGCATCAACAATAAACTGCTGAGTTAATTTTCCTAAATGAAGAAATGGGTTAAAATCATTTCGAATACTAAATTGATAATTATAAAATTCCAACATTGAAATATTTTTTTTATTAATAGTGTCTTTCATCTTAAGTATCCATCCAAATCCACGATTAGGAAACATAATTGGATATGTCATCGGGTCAACATGTTTACTAATATAGGGTATTCTTGTAGGTTCTGTATTTTTTGCATATATGCAAATATCTTGATCTGTTGGAGGTTGACCATCTTCACCAACATAAACTACAGCAACTTCATTGCACCTTGCTTCATTGTACACGTTTTTATCAAGATTAGAATTACGAGTTATAAACATTCTAATTTCAGTTGTATTGTTTATTGATTTATTATTATCTTGACGATTTTTTTCTTCCTTTTCTACCTCATACATCATTTTATATGAACTTGCATAAATGTTATTTTCACGTAAAAATTGTCTAATTCTTTCAACAAATTCAGGGTACATAAAATATTATTTTTATACCGTGATTGTGTTGACATTTCATTATCGAGAATATATAATTGGCCAAACTTTCCATCATCATTTTCTTTAGGATGTAATGAATAAGCATTATGATAAATTTGCCCAGATATTCGTATTACTTGAGGTCCTCTGTTAAATAATGCATCAAACTTTGCCCCGAAACTTGCAAATGCAAGTAAATTATTATATAATCTAACATGTTGTTTAAAATGATTCCTTTCAGATATATTATTTATAATTAATTCTTTAAAACATTCTGGATAAGAATGTTCGTTTGGTAAAACTACTTTTCATTTACTACAACAATTTGTGTATTGTTTTCTCCCTGTTTCTTCACTTTTAAAATATATTGCTTTGCAATGAATACATATACTGTTCATTTCTCCTAAATAATTTTCATCAGTACAATTATCATTAAAATCATTATCATACATAGCACCATATTCATTTAAATATTTTGCTTCTTTTCTTTTCTTATTTATTTCAGATTTCTCGACTTCAGTATATGATTGTCTTTTTAGTTGTATTTTTATCAAGATTTTGTAATGCTTCATCTGTTAATGCTGCACGTTTCAAAACTCTTTTTTCTGTTTTTTTCTTATTTATTTCAGATTTCTCTGCTTTAGTTCGTAATTGTCTTTTGAGTTGTTGTTTTAGAGCTATATTTTTATTAATATTTTGTAATGTTTTATCTGTTAATGCTGCACGTTTTGAAGCTTCTGTTTCTTTTCTTTTTTTATTTATTTCATATTTCTCTGCTTCAGTTCGTGATTGACTTTTTAGTTGTTTTTTTTAGAGCTATATTTTTATTAATATTTTGTAATGTTTCATCTGTTAATGCTGCACGTTTTGAAGCTTCTGTTTCTCTTTTTTTTTATTTATTTCAGATTTCTCTGCTTCAGTTCGTGATTGTCTTTTTAGTTGTTTTTTTAGAGCTAAATTTTTATCAATATTTGGTAATGCTTCAACTGTGAATGCTGCACGTTTCAAAGCTCTTTTTTCTGTTCTTTTCTTATTTATTTCAGATTTCTCAGCTTCAGTTTGTGATTGTCTTTTTAGTTGTTTTTTTAGAGCTAAATTTATTTTAATATTTTGTAATGCTTCATCTGTTAATGCTGCACGTTTTAAAGCTTCTCTTTCTTTTCTTCTCTTCTTTATATAAATTTTTGCTAAATCAGGTTGCGATTGTCTTTTTAGTTTTTCATTGTTTTTCTTATGATGAACAATTTTCCAATCCATCGGTTCCATATTAACAAAACAATTTTTGATTAAATGGTTTTGATTGATTTTCTTCGTGTTCATATTTTCTTGACTATCTATTTCCATATTAATTTTCTTATTTTGAACAATTATCGAATCCATTGGTTCCAAATTAACAAAACAATTTTTGATTAAACGGTTTTGATTGATTTTCTTCAAGTTCTTATTTACTTGACTATGTAATTCTATATTCTCTTCGTATTGTTATATCCCGACCACTACTCTCACTAGTAATCAGAATATTATTTATATAGATATGGTGTAATGATACCTGAGCTCTTTTACCTATAGCTCTTTTAAATAACTAATACTTTTAAAAACTTACCTTTGTGTAGATAACTACTTAGCTAGATGGTTGCTTAATCCCTCTAATACGTATTGACGTTTATAGATGTTTGAAGATATTAGCAACAAATTATTAAAACACAATATTTGAATATAAAATAACAATGTAACTTTATTTGAAAATGAAAATGCCAATACACCATTTATTGTGATTAACAATGGAAAACTCCGCCAATTGTCGGACCGGCGTGGACGGAGTTCGGACTTAAACACGAGACTGCCCAATTAAGGGCATTGAGTCTCTTTTAAACACGAAATCTCGTTTACAAATTTTACAACTTTATTGATATTAATTATTCAATATTGTAATAAACCTACTTTCATAATGCAATGCTTTCAAAAGTATAACGCTTATTCTGCGTTTTCACACGTCCAGTGTCAGCTGAACGCTTACTTCTGAAAGTGTAACATTACATAATTGCTCTCATCAATTACTTTGAATTTTGAAATAACTGATTCAAAACAAAAGTTATACCTTTAATTCTTTTTGCATAATAGAAATAAATAAAATAGATAACGTCGTAGGACGTTACAGTATATATGTTGATGTTTTTAATTTTTCAGTTATACTATAACTGTCCATTTCTACGTTATCTACAGAAATATTATCAATTACATGAAGTTGCTTTGAATTATTTTGCAGTATTGTCTTACACTGTATAACAGGAAATAGTGCTATATTGCCCATGGAGCTTACATAATCCAAAAATTGAATGTGAAGTATACTGCAAGAGGAAAAGAGATAGGGATCAAAGGTAGTGTCGCAGGAATTGGTCGGCTCACTTCACTACTTTTCTACTGTATATTTAAATTAATTGTTCTAATAGTAACGTTTTAAGAAATTTTAGAGAATATATTTTGAATATCAAATTCAAATATTTGAATTTTTTACATTATTCAAATATTTGAGTAATGTAAAAACTGTGAAACGTCAAATTACAAAAAGATAAAAAAAATGCCGAAATTGAAGAACACAGAAACAAATCAGTTTACATAATATTTAAGATATCTGACAGGAAATATTAAAGACATTAATAATAGATGAGTAAAGACACAAGAGAGTGTAATTCAATTACTACTTTTAAAAATTATTTTAAAAAATGTTAAATGAACACGAAAGGAAAATTTTATTTAGTACAGTTTTAGAACATGCATTGTACAGTTAATTTTTTTATCAAATTTTATTATTTAATTTTTTTAATATTATTCAAACATTAAAATTCATATTTACTAGAACGATTAATAATTTTATTTAAATAATACCAATATTAAAAAAATCTTACATTAGTATTTATTTATAATATGTAATTCATACTTATCATATATAATATTTCACAAAATAATTTTAAAATAATAATAACACAGCAATATAACTGAACAAACCTTAGCCACTAATTCATATTTTACATTATATACTTTCCATAATAATAATCACGAAATTAGCCGAGCGAGCACTACTTGATAGCGAGCGAGGCAATACTTGCTAGTTTAAAAATTATATCAGTCATTGTGTAGCCATAGCCTTTGGACTAGACAATTTTGCACACTAGAATTTCATATAAGAATCTCTACAGACAGAGCAACGAACAACAACGAAGATTATCAACATGACGGGCTCATCAATAAACCAAACTACAGAAGCCTCAGGACAATTAATAATTTTAATGGCTGAAAGCTTCACTTTAATGAATTGAATCAATGGTATACCAACTTTTGATGGCAAATACGCACTGAGGAAGAAAAAGCAGCAGATATTAAAAGATGAAGCAGTAGATATTTTTATAAGAGGATTACCATCAGCATTATCAGTTGCCGTAAATGCAACAAAACCAAAAATCATAAAAGATGCATATGAAGAAGCTGTCCGTCTTGATATATTGGATACATTGAAAAAAAACCACCAGAAAATCAACAACAAAATCAACAACATCAACAAAGCAATTATCAACAAAATCAGCAACAAGATTATCAACGCCCGCAATACAACAACCAAAATCAACAAGGTTATTACAGAAATAACCAAAATTTTAGAGGAAATTATCAGAGAGGCTATCAAAACAATCAAAATACAAATTAGAGAAACAATGATAACGGACAACAGAGACAATTGTTCAACCCGCAATATAGTCAATTTAGAAATTATTATAAAAACAGACCAGATCAAAGAGAAAACTGGATATCACAACCAAACAATCAAAATCAAGGTAGCAATAATTTAAACGACCATAGGGCTCGTTACGATCCCCGTGTAGCGAGCCAAAATCAGAATCAACAGTACCAGAGGAATTAGCAAGGATACCAGCAGAATTATCGAAACTATCAATGGAGACAAAATTACCAAAATCCAAATCAGCAACAGAATCATCGACAGAACAACGACCAACAGCAATATCAACAGCAAGTGCAATAGATGAATCAAAACAAACAGCAGATACAGCAACAAATAACAGAACAACCAGCTGCAATAATGCAATTACAAGTGGAAAATCCATCCCACGAGTATGTTCAGCGAACTGTCAGAATCCTGAAAAACATGACTGGGAAAATGATGAGCCAACTATAGTTAGATTAAGAATACCATGGCTGGAATTCATGATTGACAATAGAGTAACAGTAAATATTATAAAACTTAATGCCTGACATAATAATCTACCATTCAACACTGAAGATAATACAGCATTAGAAGGTATACTTATCTAAACAGTGCCCAGATTAGGATCAGTATACTTACTAATCAGAAATACGCCAGTGAAATTTCAAATAGTACATGATGATTTCCCTTCTCAGTCAAGACACAGACGGTTTTGAACGCCCTGTTCAATTCCTATCGAGATTACTCAGCAAAGCTGACCGAAAGTATAGTACATTGTCTCGAAATCCACCAACACTCACAGAAGAGGAAATAAATAAAAATCTCTCAAAATTAAAGGTGATGATAATAGATGAACAAAAATCAAGTATATCAAAGGAAAAAATCTACCTCCAAGACAAAGAGCAAAAACTTTGGGAAATGCTAATGCACCCAAAGGTAGAGGAAGACCAGTCGGAGCGAAAACAAATAAAGAAGCTCCGTAACTGGACCACAGTGTAATAGCTCAAAGAACGAGAGCAAAAGTACCCCAATCTGAAAGCAAAATATAATATATCAAACAAGGGGCTTATTCAAAATCAAAACGATTGAAATGAACGAACAACAGCCAAGAAGCATCAACGTCAGAAGCACATAATGATGATACCACCAATAGTGACACAGATACCAATACTTCTATAAGGACGAACATGTCAAACACCTCATGGATGTCATCGACAGCAGTCAACAGTAGCTCAAGTGATAATTCGCCACTAGAAGATCCTAGACGCAGTGCATTAAGAATAGATGAGTCAGAAATACGTAAACAAACGAACAGTGACCACGATGAATGATCATCCAATGACGGCATCGACAAAACAATAAGTAACATAGAAGTAGCAGTAACAGCTAAAAGTATTACAGACACAATAGGGCAAATAGTAACTATAAGAGAATGTCTAACATACAAAAGGGACAATTTAGTGCATTTCCTTTCAGAGGATTGCGAATGCACTACTTCGATAGTCAGACTACTTACTGACATAGGAGCAATCGAATTAACAAACATCAAAAACAAAAAATCGCACATCGGTCAAATTTTTGTTACGGTTTCCAAAAACACAAAATTTATTCTGTCATAACAAAAGACAATTATTATAATAAAACAAATGTTGCAGAATTAAGAAATTCTTTGCACAATTTAAAATCAGTATTGAAAAAAAAATGAAGTAAAAAGTTTCAAAATATCTCGCAGAGGGGATTTAATCGATGAAATAGAACCCGGCTTGATTACAGAAATTTTGGCCAAGACATTTAATAACACTCCAATAAAGGTAACAATCAGCTATGGAAAAGTAGAACTACCAATGGAGAAAGATAGAAAACAAATAATAGAAAACTTGCATGACAGCTTAACCGGCGGTCATAAAGACATAAACCAAACGTATCGCAAAATTAGAGAACGATACTATTGGCCAAGAATGCGCAATGACATTCAGAAGTACATCAGTAAATGCGAAAGTTGCCAAGAGAAAAAAATTGAAAGATTCAAAACAAGAGAACCTATGATTATCACCGACAAACCAATAGAAGCTTTCAACAAAGTTTCAATTGACACAGTCGGCAAATTAAGACAAACGCCACCAGGCAATCGTCACTTACTAACAATGCAATGCAAGCTAACAAAATATTTAATCGCTATACCAATAAAGAATCTGAATGCAACCACCATTGTGGTTGCACTGGTTAAACACTTAATTTTTCAATTTGGAGCGCCAAGAGCAATCCTCTCGGATAGAGGAACAAGCTTTCTATCAACTATAGTAGAAACAATGTTGCAAATCTTCACAATAAGCAGCTTAACAACATCGGATTACCGGCCACAAACAAATGGTTCATTAGAAAAAAGTGATGCACCACTAGTAGAGTTCATAAGAATATTTAGAGAAATACGATGATTGGGACAAATTAGCACCATTTGCAACTTTGACGTACAACATAAGCATTCATGCAACAATGAACTTCACACCGTTTGAGTTGGTATATGGCAAAACAGCTCGTTTCCCAATAAAACTACCATCAGACGAAAAATTGCGCACATACAACGTGTACATTAGAGATCTAATACTTCGTCAAGACGAGATGAAAGTATTAGCAGGCGAAAGGCAAATAAAAAATAAATTGAAGTCGAAAGAAAGATATGACAAGAAAATAAGAAAATTCAACGGCAAAGTAGGCGATTATGCACGACTAATAAATGAGAATCAGTAAATTCGATGCTTACAGAAATAAACGACTGAAAATCATCGAATTTGTTGACAGAAAGAACGTCATCCTGGAATACCCTAATGGTAAAAGAATCTGGAAACACATTGACAAACTCAAAGATACACATACCGAAACTGAACTATCAGAATCAGAAGACAATTCTGATTAGATTTCAATTGTGTTACAGATGAGTCACCGCTTAGTTCAACTCATCTTCGTCATCATCAGCCTACCAGGCTTAATTGCAGAAAAACTACATTCACAAGAATCATTATCGCCAAACCCTGGGATTTATTATGAAAAAACAAGCACAATAAAAATAATTAGAGCAGACTGGAAAGTCAACATAGTCATTGACGTTGACCAATTCTTGGACATTCATAAGCTATCGCAATCTCACATCGAAATATATAATAAATGCATCACAATAATAGAAGAACATAAATGCAAAAATGCTCTAGGCACTGATCTGCTAGAAATCAAACAACAAAGTCTGGCAGAATTAAGAAAGATAATTGACGAAACCATCACCACTCTAGGCCACATAGAATATCCGATAACTCGAAATACCCTTCGAACATTAGGATAAAAAGAATGGTACCCCTTGGTTTTATAGGATCCATAAGCAAATCACTGTTTGGTCTTGCAACAGAGGATGACATTCACAATGTCAACCAAAACATTGATCAATTGTTCAAAGATCAAAAACAAATAATATACTTAATAGACCAAAACACGCACGTAGTAGCAACAAAGTTCGAAGAACTGTATAAGATAACAAAAAACCACCAAATTATCTTAGAAAGCTTTGAAAAGTCACTAACTAAAGTATTAACAAATGTACGAAAAGAAAGTGAGCAAATGAAATACCTAGTAGAAATCATGCTCTACGTTAAAAGATTAGACATGACCATTGACCACATTACAAAAAGTCATGAAAAACTACTAAGCATATTAAGAGAAATAAAAAATGGGAAAATTCACCCAGAAATACTCTCACAAGACATTCTACAACAAATAAACACAGATGCCGAAAGAATGAATTTACCAATTCCCTCTGAATACATGAGAACAGAAGAAATAATAAAAATTTCCAAAGTTGATGCAATACATCGAAATGGAAAACCATAATAATTCTACACTTACCATTAGTAGATCGCACAGAATACCAATTATATAAAATGCACCCCATTGCGATACCACAATGGCATAACAATGTTAGTTTGGGAATGGCCCTCATAAAGCCATCGCACACTCACAATGCCACGACCATTGATCAAAGCATATATATTAAATTCAATGAAAATATGTTAAATAAGTGCATTACAACCCATTATGCACAAATCTGTCCAAATCTTGGTGCACAACACAATACACCAGAATTGACAGATTGTGAAATTACATTGCTATTGAATCCCGCCTATGACACCATTAAACATTGCGACATTAAAATCAACCCAAATACAATGGAACTATTTGCAGCAAGACAAATCGTGGCTATACTCCACAATTTTCGAGACTCCAATGACCCTCATTTGCAAAGAAAATCCCGACTACAAAATCATCATCAAAGAATCAAGGATATTAAGAATATCACACAAATGTATTGCAAAAACTGCTACCACAGTTCTAGCAGGTGAAAGCACAAAACAGACAAATTTCACATATTTATATTCACCCAACATAAATCTAAAATTAACAGAATATTACCCACTACTCTCACAAAACATTGAAGCGTACCCGAATACCCACATACTTAAAATTAGAGATAATTATGACCTCGCAAAAAACAACAACAATGAAAGACCCCTAAATCAAATTTTAAATGAATTAAATCAAATAGGCGAGCATAAAATGAAAGACTTCCAAACTAACACTCTAGATTATGGAGGCATAACTTCGCAAATAATAATTTTAATCACAATTATCTGCAAAATAATGAAAACAAAAATATGGAGAAAATTGACTCTGCACACACAACGACACATACACAAAATACAAACTCACAACACAAATAACACCGATATCACAGAACTACAAAACATAACGATAGGAGAAGGCGCAAAAGCCAAATGCAAAACACGACAAGACGTACAAAAATCACAGAGACCGTTAGATTTACCACTACAGGATGCGAAAATCAACTAAAGCAACGATTTTCGTTTTTAGAAAACTAGCAGCATGGCAACTTAGCAACGGAAATCAATTACCATTTTCTGTGACAACGACATATCAACATATGCCATCAAGAATGATATACTATCATTCATGAGATTTCACACCACGCCAATGCATTATGTACCATGGCAGTACAGGAAACCACTATACACTGTGGGAAAGAAAAACAAGCTTACCAAGCAAAAACCAAGTAATTATGCAGACAATGCATCAAGCAGTTCAGATAAAGCACCAGATAACGATAATATCATGGCTACCATCCATGAAGCAAAAAAGGTTTATTTCTCCGTAAACGACGAAGAAACCAGCGATGAACTAATTGACTTATCTACAAGTGACGACATACATGGTTTACCACCATCTGTCATGGGAAGGACATATGAAAGTCCCAGACAAATACATAATAGAAACCATCTTTCATGATAAAGAAAATATTGACAAGATAATAAAAAAAGTATGCAAAAAATTAAAATACGCCAAACCACAATGGCAAAGATATGATGTACAACGTAAACAAAAGGCCAATGCTACGAATGAAAATAACTAAGAGGAACAACCAGACAATGAAGACTGGCGAAATGACAACATGAAAGATAATTGGAGTAGTAGTACAAGTAGAAGTAGTTGTACTCGTGTTTGTTTTTCTGGCGCCAATGGTCAACGCACGCGCTTGGTGTTGACACGTGCGTGAGCGTTCGTGTTGCAGCCACAATAATAAAGGGGCGTAGCGCGAACTAGGGTGCTGGGTGCTTGAGTACAGGGACGTACGTATACCCCGGATAAAAAAAATGTGCCGAAAACGACTGCCAGGGAAATACAAGGCACGTTCTACCTTGCAATATATATATATTGTAACGGCTCGATTGCCGTTCCCGAAGCAATCGGTCGTGTACAACCGTGGCTAGTACAGCCACGTTTATTGTTTCTTGTCGTAGTCTCCTCGTGGTCAACACGGCTCGGCCGGCTCGTGGTTTCCGTGCGTTTGTACGGGACGAAGGCGGCAGGGGACGGCGTTACGAATAAGTGAATACGCGTGAATGTACGAGAACTATGAAAATATATTATGAGAGTAAAAATGTACAGGGCTCGTGCGAGCGAGCGTGTGTGCTCCACCGCACACTACGCGAGAGAGAGAGAGATGGGCTCGATCGCCCGAATACCGAGAGTGAGAGAGAGTTGGCACTTACAGTCACACGTCGGTGCCGGGGGGTCGCTGTCTGCTCTGGCTCGCTGCAGTCGTCCAGGCTCGCAATCGGGTCGTCGCGGGTAGCGTGGCTCCGGTGGCAGTCGGACGAAAGGTAACGTCTCTCGGCGTCGCACGTCGTACGATCGGGGCACAAGGGAAAAATGCACGGACGCGTGGTCGTGTGTACCGCTTGGGCGCTACCGCAATACTGGAAACCGCAACACTGGAAACAATACGCGCACGATACGGAAGGACGCTCCGGTCCTTGACCCAGCGTTGTCATATTTTGGCAGCGCGTGAGATATGGACCGGCAACGTCGCCTAATGAACGCGCGCTCTCTCTCTCTCTCTTAACATCGGCCTACTATAAGGCGCTCTCTCGCTCTCTCTGTCTCTCTCGTGTGCTAGTGTCTGCTGGTGGTCGCTAGAACACAAATAAGTATATTAATACAGTTCGATACGGCATACGCCCGGAGAGGCGATAACGTGCGTATCATATATGCGACCGTTATAATATATATATGCGTGCGTGCGTGCGCGTGCGCGTGTGCGTGTGCGTGTGTGTGTGTGCGTGTGTGTGTGTGCGTGTGTGTATTAGTGTGACAGAAATCCGCCACACGTTTGAAAACTAAATGACTCAGAGTTTCAATCCATAGAGAAATGCCCCCGCCTCTACACAACGGAAAAATAAAAGTGGCGAGAGTTCAAAATAACGAATAAAGGTTTTCACTAAGTACATTGATTGATGTAAAAGTGGTCTGAGAATACTGGGCGAACAAAGTCATCTATTTTGCGAATTAGAAGCTGTTTCAATAGATTAATATTAGGTGTCATTTCTATGTGCATAGAAAGTAATGCATTGAACATATTCAACAACTTTAAATAATTATTCGTGACGCAATGCGCGTTGCTTCTCTGTACCTGAGTCGATGCCCTGCGACTCAGGGCAATTGAAGACTTGTTATTTTTGTCGTCTTCTTGATACAACCATGCCTGGTAAAGAGCAATCGAGCTGAAAAATTACATTTATTTTTGATTTTAAATCCTTTTCCACTCGAGATCACACACTGGATCTATTTATTCAGGAAACATAAAAAAGCGTGAGCGCTTAACATAGATGCAATGGTATGTGTTTGCGTCTCACCTGTACTTGAAAAACTAGAATTTGTTTTTTCTTTTTATTCTTCGAAAATCGCTTTTTCCTTCCTAGACCACGTATTGAGTTTACGGGTAAGTCCAGCGCATAAGAAAATATGTGTGAGTGCTTCCTTATGTGTGTGTGTGGGGGGGGGACCTATTGCGGTCGATGCGTATTCAAGATCTAGCTTAGCTTCTGCTCTCATGACTCTCTCGGCTCTCCTAAATTCTGCCAACTCTTTTACAGTCTTCCTGTTTACGTCGATTGTTTCTTTCTCTGAATTTACCAGTTGTTTCTTATCCCTGACTTCAGAAGTCCATGACTGACCGTCAGTTACCCTTTGCTGACCCTAAGCCTCTCTGGCTGTCGTGCTTCATCTCGCTGTGTGTTCCTTCTGTGTGACGGAGTCTGGCCATTGTCCGGCAATGGCGTCCCCTCTTTTCACAGCCATCTCTTTTTCCTCCTTGTTGGCCTGCAGCGTTTGCCTACGGTTTATGTTAGTGTTACGAAAGGGCTTTGCATTTCTTTTTATTACTATGTTTCCCACTGGCCATCCCCTTGTCACGGCCTTTTCTTCTACTTGTGATTTCCCTCTTCATTGTGCGTTCGTTTTCTGGTGGCTAACCTGGCCGTTACTGTCGGTTTTGGCCGCTGCAATCTGATTCAGCACTATCTTCAGTGGCGTGGTGCCACTTTCTCCTCCTTCCAAAATTGATATACTCCTGCAAGGGACAGGGGTACGTGTATTAATTTTATTCATTAGTTCAGGGCCCAGGGGTAAGCACAGAAGTCGGCGAACCCTTGGCCGCCTCCGCTGGGTCGTTTCCCAAAAGTTTGCCCACATGAACACAGTTTGTGCATTCGGGTAGCGTAGTACCTTTTTGGCCGCATACGGTGTGGCTGACTATGCTGTAGTTGAGTTGCTGCATCATAGAATGTTTTGATTTTCTTGTATTTTAAAGCCCTCCTGTAGACCGGCCGTAATCTGTCAATGAGTAGTCTAATCTGTTTTTTAAAATTCATTATGTATGTCGATAACTTTTCGCCATTGCCTTGTGCTCTTTTCAGTGTTCATCCATTACATAGCTGGTGTTAGCTGTTGTATGAAATTGCTCTTGGAATGCTGGCAAGAAATCTTTCCATGAACGTATCCCTGTTTTTTGGAGTTAAGCTGCGGCAATTCAAAAGTGCTGCATACGCACTTTTGCTCCTCTCCACTTTTTCTCCTGGTACCGATCGCTTATTACCGATCGTATTGCAAAGTGAGTGGGCCGAATACTGTCGGCTCTCGCGCAGCTCGGAGCTAATCAATTGCAACAATAAAGGCACTTATACCTAGTGCATCTATTACTGGAGTTTACCGCCCCGTCCAAAGATAGAACTCCATAAAGTTCTTCAAATTTATTTTGAATTCTTCTGAAATTTCCCCGTTCCTAATTATTTCCGAATTTTTTTCAATTTTTGTCAAGTTTCCTCATTTAGCTATGATTATTCCCTATTTTTTGAATTTTTGCCGATTATTTTGCTGTTTATTCCACCATAAAGCTAATTCTCAATTCTCAAAAGACTACTACTACAAATTTTGAGGAAAAAAATTACTTTTAAATAAATAACTTCTTTGACCGGACTCCGAATGACCAACTTCTTCAATCGGACTCTGTATAAGCTGCTTTTTAAACCGGACTCAATTAACAGTTATTTAATCTGAGCCGTCGAAATATTTTCTAATTGGCTTCAAATCCCTAGACCCTTTTGTTTATCTGAAATCTTATGGAGAGTGAAAAAATCCACGTACCATTTTCCACATAGTATTATGATTTCAAAGGTCCAAACATGGATATTAATACCTTACATTAAAGGTCCTTTTACCAAACAATGTTGCCTAGTGTTTTAAATTAAATTTTAAGTTAGCAAAGCTAAATGTATGACTTGCTAGTAAACATTAATCGTTGAATCATGTATTTGTTTCAGAAAAACTGCACCGTGGACTAGTCAAGGAAACGACATCATGCAAACATTGAGTCGATATTACAGTAATACTTTTAGTGATCAAGAGAAACAACACACTATAAATTTATTTTTGGGTAATATTTTTTTTTAAATTTCAAGGACTGACCCGAATTAAGTACAGCTATACTGTGCCGCAGAGAAGCGTCGCTAGTTATTATCCCTTGAATATTCCCAACAACTTGATTTCATTTTGTTTGACTCTCTGATTTGTCACTTCATATATTATTGAAATTTGCATATAATTCTAGCATTAAAAAATTTAAACTGATATTTAGACTTGACTAATATTTTTCTCAGAAAATTTGTTTAGCAAAATAGCGATGATTGACTAAACAATGCTTTTTTGGAATGTTTAATCCTCCTCGATTGTCATTTTTGCAACCCTTAACGGTGTAGACGTGGGGACTAGTTCCGAACGCAGGGTACAATTTTACTCGTTTTACGCCTGAACTTTCCGTCAATAGCCTGGTTTTAGCTGGCGCAGTTTTTTCCTTATATTCTACCTTATTTTAACTTTATAACATTTTACCATATTAATTTAAAAATCTGAACATTTTTTTACGTTCTTTGGACGAGAAAAGGAGTTTATAAAAAAATGTTGGCTGGAATCTAAAAAATTTTTCTACAGGTTGACTTGTAATGGCCCATATATCTTACTATATTATATAGTTGTTTTGAGCCGTGCTGGGATTTAGCCCCCCCTCGCCCCCCCTCACCTCCCTCACGAGCCCCATAAGCTCCCCCTCAGCCCCCCCTCAAAAGAACCAAGAAGTGTTTCAAACGGCCGCTCCAGCTCGGACAGCTCACCGCCTGCTTCCTTGGGATTACTGTGTGGACTTTGTGCTACCTTTACTGTGCTATTTCTGACGTGATGGATCCTTTTGGCGTGGACAATTGGACTTGGATTAGGATAAAGGTCAGTGGTTCGTTTCGTACTGAAAAGCTAAGTTTCCCTTGCGGGCGTTCAAGCAGTTCCACGTGCGGCTTTCTCTACGCGGAAGTCCTTTGTTCATCGAGGACGTTAACATGGGCGCGGCTATCTCAGTTATCTTCGGCGTCTCTTCTAAGTTAAGTGTTTATAAGGGAGAATTTCTGCGAGTGAGTGATACCTCGGGCTACCTGTCGAGTCGCGAAAGTACCTTGGTATTAGGAGCGAGCAGTTAACACAGTTGTGGTGACGTTGCACGAGAGATCTAGTGTTAAAACGTAAAAGCAGTCTATGTTTGGCTAATTTGAGGCTCCCTTATATTTGGAGTTAATTGTTTTGAATAAAAGAGAGCTCTTTGTCCAGACCGGCGTGATTTAATAACCTCGAACCGCCCTCTCTCCTTATCGTAAATTTCGGGGCTGAGCTAGCCACCTAACACCTCGTAAACACCACCTCCACTTTGTCCCTGCAGTGAGTCTCGTGGAAAGGAGCCGCGAGGCTCTGACGCTGAAGGACAGTGTCTGGCGCCTATCAGGATATTCGAGGAGAGATTCCCAGGGACAAGGCCGATACATAACAGTCGGTTGGGCGAAATCAAGTGTTACAACTGGCGCCCAACTACGTGAGTTAGATCAAGGGGCGCAGTAGCGCCACGATGGCAAGTGTAAGTACTTCAGTACGTATACCGCCGCCGCACAGTGGGCGGAAAACGGAAAAAATGGTCAAAAATCCCGCTTCACGTGAAATCAAGTCCAAAATTATTCTAACTAATGGCATTCCGTTCGTATTTGTATAGCGAATGAAAAACCGTGTATCCCCAAATGATCGCATTGGATATATTACTATAGTAATAATGATATATGAGGAATTTTACCAAAAATCACCGACGAACGGGTTCAAAAGTTGCACTATTTGTAATTTTTGCGGGCACACCTATCAGACCACGCTAGTTTCATTTTTTGGATCATCACAAACAAGAAACTGGTGTGTACCTATGCAAAACCATATTCCAACAAAGAGCTATAGGCAAAAACCTAAAAAAACGCGATTTTTGCTCTTTTCATAAAAAAACTGCATTATCTAACGTATTAAAATTTTTCAATTTTTTTCATCGATATAGTCTTAAAGTGCACAAAAAGTCCTTCAATTTGCATATAAATTTGTTTAAATCGGATGTGCTGGTCAAAAGTTCTTCACATTTGAAGACAACTAGCTTTTTTTTGGTGCTTCCAAAAATAGTCCATTTAACGTTTTTTTTTAAACCCTCTTAACTATTGATCCAAGCATTCGTTTTCGACGGTTAATGGCTTAAATTAAAGGTCTTTTCTTATACTTCTTTGTCAATAATCTAAATTCAAATTTTGTAATGTAGTGAGCTATATATATGCTTATGAAGTAGATACGTTTTTTGAAAGCATATATATTGTGCACTACAAGATAAAAATAATTTTTGGACTAGTTGAAAAAAATTAGGAAAAAAGAGCTTCAATTTGAGTTATCAAACTTTGAAAACGCAACTCTGGATCAAATGTTAAAAGCATTTGAATAATTGGAAAAATCTTTGAATTTTTGCAAAACAGAGCTAATTCATGAAAATAGCGATGTTTGCCTTTTTTTAAATTGGCGTAATTTTCGATCCAATTAATCATTGTCAAAGTTTAATAGCTTTAATTAAAACACTTTTTTCTAATTTTTTATTAGTTTAATAAAACAATAGCTTTAATCGACTATTAAACTTTGAAAATGATTGATTAAATCAAAATTGAGAAGGATTTGAAAAAACGAAAAATCTCTGGATTTTGTCGAGAATTTATATGGAAAAAAGTGCTAAGCAATAAAGTAACAATTTTTAAGACAACTTCTAAAACAAGTTTTAACAATATATAAATAATTATTTTTAACAATCAACAAAAAATCACTTTCTGAATCATGTTTTCCCGAATCTTTATAATCTAAAACGAGATTAGCCATCTCCTGCGTCAAGCACCTATTTCTTTTAATCTTCATGTGACATAACGAAAAATACGGGTCACTGTTCAAAAATAGGCGTCGGAACATATCGAAATTAGTTGATATCCTAAAATAATAATGGTATTAGTTCTTTACACTATTCATTATTCCATAATTTTTAAGATTGACAGTTATAAGATCAATTATTTACGCGATTTTTTATTTTAAAGTGCTCCATGATACTTTCAATTTAATCTACTTAAACACTTACAAATATTGATTCTTTCAAATCTATTATCATTGGGATGTATTTTTTATTGAAGTTTTTCTACGGTGTGGATGATTCTGAGCCTCTGAGTGGATAAAATAAAACATTTAATGTCTCGTTTTACTCCTTGAAAGTTACACTAAAACTTAAATCGTGCACATTTTCATGAAAAAATTTATTTTTATTTTTTCATACAAAGGTTTATCTAAATTTTTACAAATTGGTTTTAAAGTTAAAAGAAAAAATTAGCTAAACTTGTATGAAAAAATGAAAATAAATTTTTTAATAAAAATGTGCTTGATTTAAAATTTAGTGCAACATTCAAGGGGTAAAAGAAGATATTAAATGTTTCATTTTATCCACTCAGAGACTCAGAATCGTGCATGACGTAGAAACACTTCAGTAAAAAATATGTCCCAATGGTAATAGATTTGTGAGATAAATAATCAATATTTTTAAGTGTATTTTTATGCAGCTTAAATTGAAGGCCTGATGGAGCTTTTTAAAATAACATAAGGCTCGATATGATTTTTTAAATAGAAAGTTATCTGCAGATTTTTAAATAAAATTTATTTTTTTAGTCGTTAACCCAGGCTTGACTTCGTAACAGTTTTCTATAGCAATGTGAGTACGCGAGTATAGACGATTGTATATATGTTTAAATATTGTATATTACAATATTTTTAATTCTACTGATTGGATTTGAATTCAACAAATAGTTATTCAGTTAAAAAATCTGAAAGATAAAATAATGTATATATGATTAAAAATCAATGCGAGAATCTTCATACAGATTAACCATTGTGGCAATTCTATATTATTAAACATACCGAGAAATTTTTCTCGAAAACCTATCTCGAAATCTTTTTATAATTTTGTGAGCGCTTTCTTGAGTTTCTTCACTTAGCATTCCAATGGTTAACATTAATTTTTCCATGATTGTTTTGCCATGTATTAAAATGACATGCATGGAGGGAGGCATTTTATACCAGCTGTATAGCTCTGCATAAGTCAATGCTGTGTCTTTGCAATATGCAGCAAATGCATCATGATTGATAGTACACCCTGACGAAATTACCGATAAAATTGTTTTAAGTCTGTGCAACAAGCCTTCATTGAATCCTATAAAGTAAATTTTATTATTATAATTTATAGTGAATATAATTCAATTTGAAAAGGGGCCAGCCTGGGTTTAATACCAAATTTGTATGTTTAATTGATAAACTTCTTTTTTTATACTTCCATAAGAGTATTCTCCAAAAATTTCAACTCGATTGTTAAAAAATTGAGCGAGTATGGCGCACTACACATTTTTTCATGATAAAACTATAAGGTTCTCCCGTATCGGAGGTATCCCGTTGCTTTAATACGAAAATTTCTTGAGCGTTATTAATGAAAAATGTATAAATTCTAGCTTTTAATACAGGCTGGCCTCTTAGTAAAGAATAATATGATGCCCGACAAACTTTACTACATAGGACTTTTAAATAAGTATTTTTAATTGTAGTAATCTACTGTAAAGCTACACACAAACCATGTAACAATTGTTATATGTGTAAGTGATTCTCTGACAAACTGACAATTTCTTTTTCAAATAATTCTGCTTCAAAGATTTCTATTTAATTTAATACACCTGTTGAATATTGTATAAATATTATACTCTTTGCTTGTTGTTCTACGAATTAATACTGGTCGCGCCATCTCTTGTATATATATGATTTTGTACATCGAGACAAGCGCGACTCCGAAAACGCGAATACGCGAGTATGTAAACACACATATATAGATATACACTATAGAGAAGAGCGCTCGCATATACTGTACTCGCGCTCATTCTCATCCTTCCACAACACCTTCGTGGATTTTTTAAGATTTTTTCCTTTAGTAGTTTTCAAATTATTGTTAGAAAAAGTCGAAATTTAAATATTTAACAAAATTTTTTGCTCTTGCCTTGAGGAGCTATAAATTTTTGAAAATAAAATAATTGTTAAAGATGCATATATATATATATCCATCCATCCATCTATGTATGAATTTTTTGAAAATTTTCAAAAAATGAAAAATGCTTAAAATCTCAAATTTGATCATCTGTAGTTCATAGAGATGTTCCGGAAAATATTTGAAAAAATTCAGAAAGTTATATGACACTAAGTAGAAGGAATTTATAATATTTTAAAGGAACAAACATTTTCATCTAGGCGATCTTACAGAGAATTACAACAAAAGATTCATCATGGTATAGAGTTTTGAGTGCTTGAAATTGGTCAAATTGTTTCTAAGTAGGAACTTTGTTCCATCGAAAATCATTGTTTTTTAGGCTAAAATCTTATTTGTTTTAAAATTAAGTGCCTTTCATCTAGAATCGATCTCGTACATCTTTAACGGAATGCAGGGTTAATATTCATTAGAGTTTGTTAGGCATCAACAAAATCATCACAATTTTACCTGTTACTCGAGCGACAGTGTCAATATTATTGAAAAATATTGGTGCCGTGTTACCATTATTGGTATTATCGAATCCCTGTGTTGGCACATCCACTAATATACTCAATTCTTTTTTGAGTTCATCCTGTATATACTTCTTTCTTTCCTTCGTCACTGGATTATCTTTTGGAACCTTGCAGAAAATGAATGTACAGTCGTAATTATTTAGGAACACACCCATACTTACAGACTTCAAAAAACTTTTCTAATACATTTTTACAACATATTTAAATTTAACTTGTATTGAGCATTATTTATATTTGAAAGGAAGAAAAGAATAAATATAATTGTCAAAAATAATATCTATCTCTTTTTGCTGTTTCAATTATTGTATAAAGTGAGAGTAGAGCACGAACATTATTACTTACTTTCCATACTGGATTATCTAACGCTAGCAGATAGGAAATATGAAGTACTAACTCCATGAAGCGAATATTCGCATGTAACACAGAAAATCCATACTCTAACGAATCTTCTTTAACACTTGTAAACATAGCTTCAATATTATTAAACTGTCCAACAGACAAAACATCTTTGACTTGAGGAGTAATTAAGAGCATTACAAACCTACGATTTGAATTAATTTTATTATGTATGTGACCAAAAATTTCCTATAAATGAATAAATTTTAAATAAATGAGAAAGCAATTAATTTATTTAAAATGTTAAATAATTTTTTAAATAAATTAATTGCTTCCTTATAAAGAAGAATTCATTCTTCGCTTAGGCTCCATCAAAAATAATTCAAAGTGATTTTACTTTTACGTTCAATTTTTCTTTATATGTGCATACAAAATTTTCATTAAGACTACCAATACTAATCTTTTTTTATCTTAAAGTTTTCATTCATACCTTCAATTTAAAGCATTGAATACTTAAAAATATTTATTCTACGTCCCACAAATCCATTATTATGAAAGCATGTTTTTACTTTAAGTTTTTTTTTAAGTTTATTGTGAAGAACACTATTTTAAGTGATTACTTAAGTAAAAATATGACCTAATAATAATGAATTTGCAAGATGTAGAATCAATATTCTTAAGGACTCTGTTACGAATTCGCGCACGAGAGCTTGAGTTGAACACGAAGAACGGGAGAGCGCGCGATCGAGAAACAGACAGGGGTGTTTAGCTGCGCTCTGGGTGAGCGCAATCGGGAATATCACGAGAATGACGCTAATAATTCGTCGGAATAACACGCGGGTGAATGGTTTTCATGCGCCAATATAAATGATTACATTTATTATGAAATCTTACCTTGATTGAGTGTAGCTGCTCAGCTGGGCTAGAGAGACTCTGACAATGCAAACGTGCGGCGTGGCGATTAGAAACAGCGGGGTGCGTCCAGTAGAGTCAATGCATGCAGTGATGATCGATGTATTTGTAATAATGAACGAGCGAATTATCCAGAATTGAATTTTTATTTGTTTGAAAAACACGAATTGATCGACACAATGGAATACGCCATTCGGGCCTCTAAGAGAGATTAAAGAAATATTAGGAAAACGTTAAAAATCCGCAACTAAATGTACGTCGAGTCTGCTCGGTGGCTCAAGACGCTCTGCCGGAGGGCGCGCAATTATGCATGGGAGAGAGCGCGTCACTTTCTCTCCCACTAATTGTTCTTACCTCTCCCCCATCCCTCTCTTCGCTTCGTTAGCTACTTCGCTCTCTCTTGCACTCGTGAACTTCGAGTGAAGTCCGGCGGCGCATGGGAGGGCGAAGCGCTTGGTCAGCGTTTCGAGGGCTGGAGGAGAAGTACCGCTATCGCTCGTCTTTGTTCGACTTGGCGACAGTTAGACGCATACTTAGTGCACTTCTCTAATGTCTTATGAGTTATGCGACGTTGTCGATTTGGTCGTTCGGCATCGGCACATAACAACTCAATAAACTAAAGATACGAATAAACCTTTTAAGAAAAAGAAAGTTTTATATTCATATTAACATAGCTGTAATAGAATAGTATATTGTATACTTAGGGCGGGAAGAAAGTCTTTTTAGCGCGAGTGCAGTTTTGCAGTACTAGTTCCGGCGAGCACGCACGAGTCGAAGTCAAGTATTTCAAACTCACGAGGGCAAAAAGGCTTTCTAGCCGTTGATGGTCATCATATTTATTGTAAAACGTGTATTAATTTACGTGACTTTCGTTCGTAATGACAGGCGATATATGAGAAAATATATATTTATCTAAAATTTATATTTTTTTACGCCATAAGTAGTCAGAAAAAAATCTCGGGCTACATCGATCAGACACGATTTTTTTGTTCTTTAAGACGTACAGAACAAGAAAAAAATTGTTAACCCTCGATATCGATCTTGTGACACTGTTTCTTTTGGCTATCTTTCTGATTTTATGCGCAGATTATTACACATTTTTTTAACAAATGTAACGTGGAATTTTCCCGCCCGCACGGGGATTCCAGTTATTTACAAAGTATTTCTAAAATACACGGCTTTCTTCCTTCCCTCTGGTTGGTGGTATTCCTGCAATGGTGAAAAGCGGGAAGTGTGGTGGCAATTAGGTTGAAAATTATTAAACATAAATATATTGGATAATAAATTACGGATATATTCTATTCTTCTTGTTACAATGAACTATTTAAGCAAACATATTTGAAACTCGAAATAAACACATGGGCACGCGGCCATATTACTATCTCCAAAGCGGATTAATGAAGATACAAAATGGGGCCGCGAAAATTCCTCTACGCTGATTCTAATTAATGTGTATAAGACAAAGGGAGTTCACCATCCTGGATCTGGAAACGCGAAATTTTCTCCATTTGCCACGACGGCCTGAATCCTCTATCCCACTTATAACCGCCGCCAAGAAATAATTATCCTCCAAAAAATATTTATAATAAAATTTTACCAATTTCCTCTATGTTACTGCTCAACCAAAATTTCCTCTACAAGTTTTCCTCCACAATGCCTGGCTCGTTTGACAGGAATTCCTCCAAGAAACAACGTCTCCTTCAACAAACTTCTCCAACAAAAGAAATCCAACCGTCACCAAGATGGCCTCCAAAGGGAAAACGAGAAACTAATAGCTGCTGAAAATTTACTAGGTCCAACGACTGCCAGTAACGGAATGGCCGAGGCCGACGCTCCGATCAAGGAAGGATGCCGCGTTTTCCCACTCGACCTCCTTCTTCACGGAAGCGCAAGCCCGGCCTCCAAAATTACATAATTGGTCCTCTTTCCTAGAAAAATCCCCTATTGGTTTGCCAGAACTACCACCCATCTATTCCTGTATCGGTGAGTTTCCTCCAGCGCCCTCTTTTCCAAATCCTAATTTATTCATTGGCTGAGAAAACAATTATCGCCCTCTATATCCTTGTTAATCTCGTAATTCGCGCCCCCTTTACTGATAAAAATCAATCAATCAATATCGATCTCCATCCGGTGGCTCCCCCTATAGATAACGAAACTGGACGCGCGAGATTCAAATTCCATTGATCAATCCATATGCTTCACTGCATACAGACCCTAAGATGCCAACTGAAATCTTCGAATTGATATCCGCCATGTTTCCACTATGCTGAAAAGAAACCTCTATCGCCATATAATGTACTGTACAGTTCCCCTGTACAGTACTCTGCATCTATCTCGCTTCCTCCATCACACATCTCTCGCCCGATAGTAGGCGCCCTCTCACTCTCACTCGATCACGGTCGATAACCGAGAGCGCTCTCTCTCTCTCTCCCCTCTATTATCGCCCGCGCCACATACTCTCTCTCTCTCTCTCTCACTCTCGCCACTATCACGCGCGCCACAAATTCTGTCTCCCTCTCCCTCTCTCTCTCTAGCTCTCGCTAACAGCTCGCGCGCATCATTCTCTCTCTCTCTCGCTCTCAGGCTCAATGACGCGCTCTCTCTTTCCCTCTCTAACACACACACGCAGCCTCGTGCATGTGACCGCGCGTGCGCTGCTGACTAACTTCCTGCCGTGCCTCCTCCCGAGCGCCAGCGCGCCGCGCATGTGGGACTCGGGAGCTCACATCCTGCGCTCCGCACGCGGCCAGTCAGAGGCAACTCCTGCGAGCGCCACCGAGCGCTGGCTCCGCTCCAGGAGCTGTCAACTCGCCGAGAATTAGTCAGCTGGCCGTGTAATAATGTTCACGACGCAGCAATAATTATTGCTACGTCGGAATACCCCCCACAAAACCTTGGATATACCTGAATATCTAAGTTTTCCTCCAAAACCTTTACAACCTCTACAACCTCTACAAAACCTGAAAAAGAAATCCTCTATAATCAGGTGAGAAACCTCCATAAAGAAAACCTGAAACAAGTAAAATTCCTCCATTTCCGCCACAAAAGAAAGCCGCCAGATAAATAGATTTAAATGGTTAACCACAATAAACAACCACCATTTTAGTCAAAAAAACATTTAATTTTAAAAAACTTCAACGCGGTCCTGGAGCCAAGGCCGCCAACAATAGGTCTCGAACCTCCGGTGGCGCGTTGACCGATTCCCTAATGGCCAATAAATAATTATCCGCGACGCCCCCAGACGCAGGACCCACTGCAGTAGTGGAGGTGGCTGGGGTGGAATCGGCCACTTCCCTCCTGGGCCTTCCTTCGCGTCTCCGCAATTGAGCGGCCTCCTCATACGTGGGTGGCGGCCCGTACCGCTCCTCTTCTTCAAAGCGTACTCTGCGGGGGTATGTTGGAGCCACGGTCGGGCTTGGACGGGTTTGACCCGCCCCTTCCGCCATATAGGCCCGGTGGGTTTCCCCACACCGCGCACAGTCCACCATGTCAGTGTTTAACCGGCCACAATTGGAGCAGAACCGCTTCTTCTCTCGGGTGCATCGCTCCCAACGTTGTCCCCGGCCTCGACAATTGAAACACGATCCGAAGGGGGGGGGGGGTCGACCTCCGGATCGGTGGGAATGGCCTTCAAATTCCCGAACAATACGCCCGAGAGAATCGGCCGGCTCTCTCGGCGGGGGGTCTCTGCTTCCACCGAGCCACCCCACCGGCTGCGGGGAGCTCCCGGGGAGTCCGTGGTACCGCCCCCGCAGATGACGATGGAGCAACCTCCGTCTCCTCCTCACGACGTACCTGCATAACTAAAAAAAAACAAACAAAAACCACCATAAATTTCCTCCATATCCTCCATTTCCACTATTTCCTCCATAATTTGACTAATTACCAGTCCACGCCGGGGATTTGCGTGGACGTCTCAGCTCAGCCTCCCAACGGACCCGAGCCTCAGCCGGGTTGAAGAATGGAATGACCATCCCCGGCTGAGCACCTCGAGCTGGCACTTCCCTGATGGAACGTCCAGGAGGCGATGGAGACCGAACCCGGGGAGGCAGCTCGATTGATAGTTCATAATCGTCCAGAGTAAGCTGCCGCCGCGGGTTATACCGCCTCCTCTTCGCATTCGCCCCCCCCCCCCGGAACATGGGGTAAGGATCCTCCGGTACCTCATGGGACGGAGTCGTCCTCCTGGCCCTTTCATTGGAGATCGTAATCTCCAATGTCTCCACCCCTTCCTTTACCTTTTCCTCCACACTTTCTCCCACCTATAAACCAAAAAAAAAAACAATTCCTCTACCTATCTATCTATCCATTTGTTCCTCCATCAATTTATCTGACTATCTACCTCTACAGGAGCCGCCGAGGCGGCACCTCCCTCCACCCCGACAAGAGCGTCGAGCTCCGACACCGCTTCCCTCGACTCCTCGGCCTCCCTACTCTCCCTTGGCACGCTCTCGGCCTCCCCAGGGAGGTACAACATACGCACCGGAGCCACCCCAACCGTCTCCAGCTGGGGGTTTATAGAGTTCCTCCATCACACATATCTCGCCCGATAGCAGGCGCCCTCTCACTCTCACTCGATCACGGTCGATAACCGAGAGCGCTCTCTCTCCCCTCTATTATCGCCCGCGTCACATACTCTCTCTCTCACTCTCGCCGCTATCACGCGGGCCACAAATTCTCTCTCCCTCTCCCTCTCTCTCTCTCGCTCTCGCTAACAGTTCGCGCGCATCATTCTCTCTCGCTCTCAGGCTCAATGACGCGCTCTCTCTTTTCCTCTCTAACACAAACACGCAGCCTCGTGCATGTGACCGCGTGTGCGCTACTGACTAACCTTCCGCACGTGGCCGGTCAGAGGCAACTCCTGCGAGCGCCACCGGCTCCGCTCCAGGAGCTGTCAACTCGCCGAGAGTGAGTCAGCTGGCCGTGTAATAATGTTCACGACGCAGCAATAATTATTGCTACGTCGCACAAAATATTCTGAATTCCGCTAGAAGATCTTCCATTTAAACCCAAATCGATGTAGATGGCATACACTGATCAAAAGTCGCGCCCGTTTGAATTAATCGAATTTTGCTTCAGACTCGCGTTTGTTACCAAAAAACCCAATTTTATTTTTTTTTCTTCCGACCGTGTTAACTTTTGATTCAGTTCATTCAAATTAAAGCTTTTTCTTACCATAAATTTTCTGAGGTAGAAATATATATATACTTTCAAAAAATATCTATTTTAGAAGCATATAAATATGCTAACTACATGTAAAAATTTAAATTTAGATTTATTAGCAGAAAAGTTTAAGAAAAGAGCTTTAATTTAAGCTATTAAACGTCAAAATCGAGTCACAGAATCAAAAGTTAACAGGTTTGAAAGAAAAAAAGGTTAATCGAGATTTTTGGTGACAGATTAAGTCGAGTCTCAAGCAAAATTCGTTTACTTCAAACGGAAGTGACTTTTGATCAGTGTATGCCATCTACATCGATTTGGATTTCAATGGAAGCTCTTCTAGTACAGTTCCGGATTATCTACATGCCTATTTACCCTTGCATTCAAAGAAATTCAGAATATTTTGTTAAAAAATGCGTAATGATCTGCGCATAAAATCACAAAGATGGTTAAAACAGAACATTATCACGAGATCGATATCGTGGGTTGCCCATTTTTATCTTGATTTGCACGTCTTGAAGAAGAAAAGAAAATCGTATCTGGCCGAAGTAGCCTGAGATTTTTTTCTGACACTTTTCTGAATAGTACGGATTTTCTCGTATATATAAATTCATATAAGTAGTATGTAGGCACAAGCATCTATGTGTGTGTGTTTGTGTGTATAATTGTCCGTGCGTGCGTGCACGAGCGCGTCTGTGTATGTGTGTGTGTGTGTGCACGTGAGTGTGCGTATGTGTATTGTATATATATAGATATATGCGCACGTTCATTTTAGCGCGCTAAAAAGAGGGAAAAACGCCTCAGGGCTGAAAAGTTAATATATATATATCACATACACACGCGTATATATAAGTATGTATAGGGCTTTTTAACTTTTCAGTACTGAGGCGCTTTTCCCTCTTTTTAGCGCGCTAAAATGAAAAAGAATTTTGGTACCAGCCTCTAGAGCGAGTCTCGAGCAAAATTAGTTTATTTCGCAAATAAACATGTAGTACGTATAAATTTTAATTTTAAATTCAACAATGTATGTGTGAATATATGTAATACACTGTATTCAGATGGCTTTATCTCTCGGTATTTTAGTAATTAGAGTGAGCTTTGTTGATCTCTCCGAGATAAATTTACCTCGGAGAGATCGACAAAGCTCACACTAATTAAATTCAAAAATTTTAATTATTTTAAATATTAGTAAAAGTTCCGTAGTGAACCTGATTAATCATATTTTTGGTTTAAAGGGGCAAAACTGTTGGAGTGGTGGAAAATTAGTGAGGTTATTTATTAATAATAAGTAACTTTATTGTAATGTGTGATGTGTCGATGGACACGACTGTCTCCTTCCGAGACTCACAAGCGAGAGAGAGAATGAGCGCGAGTACAGTATATGCGAGCGCTCTTCTCTATAGTATATATCTATATATGTGTGTTTACATACTCGCGTATTCGCGTTTGCGGAGTCGCGCTTGTCTCGATGTACAAAATCATATATATACAAGAGATGGCGCGACCAGTATTAATTCGTAGATTAACAAGCAAAGAGCATAATATTTATACAATATTCAACACGCCTCCTTAAATTTATATTCCTTGCTTTTACATTCAGTCTTGTCGCTTTTGCAGTTTTCAAATACATTTAAGGGGTTATGCCTGAGTTAAAATTCAAAAAAATCAAAAATTTTTTTATTTGATTTTTTTAAGGCAAATTTAATGTAGAATACGCTGCTGAAGTCTTTTTTGTCCGAAAAAATTCCGTTACAAAGTTATAGGCAAAATACTAAAAAATACAATTTTTCAAAATTGCGTATTATTGATATTTTGTCTTATAGCACTTTTGATTATTTAAAACAATTCCTTTTTCATATAAATTGTAAAATTAAATGTGTTTACAAACTCCTTTTGAAAACGCAATTTTATTTAAAAAAAAATATATTATTTATTGAATCATTACATACTGTAAATAACTAATTTTTATAAAATCGTAGATTTTATTTTTATTTTGAATTTTCAAAATAAAATAAATTTAGGATTTAAATTTAGTCTTGTAATGTTTTAATCAAACTTATAAAGGGGTAAAAAAATATTCGTGCAAATTTAAATTACCGCCTGAAAAAGACACTTTACAGCATATGGAAAAGGAAATCACTGTTTTACCGACTTAGTCGAATTTGCATTCAGACTGTCAGACATCAGCTGTTTCGTCTGCTGTCTGTAGTTTAGTGTCAGCTGGATGTTGTGCTGTTGTGATAGCTTCTGAGTCTACTAGTCTTCAAATTTAGATAAGTGTTTGGACTATAAACAACATATGATTTGTAAAGAATTTGTTCTTTGTGAGTATATTCTTGATTTTTAGGTGTATGGGCTATAATTATCATGTGTACAAGATGCCTGTGTGATAAATAGTCTCCAACCAGCTCTAAGTCTACTGTGATTGTTAATAATCCTGGAAAGTCATGGGTAAGCAATACCAACAATTATATTCATGTGAAACATACTGACTGTGAATGCGTATCAAAAATTTATATTTCAATTTCAGCTCTCGATACTGGTATATCTATATATACAGCACTCGGGTCTTTATATATGCCTTAATATGTAGTTATCTTATGCCAAAATATAAGAAAAATATGCTAAGCAGTTCATGTAAGTACTACCCGATAAGTATACATAAGCATCTTGATAAACTTTAAATGCATTTTTCTCAGTTTTGCCATTTTTATGATTTTAGGTCCTTTGCCGCAGGATATCTCAGCATCCAGATGATCAATTGACACCAGATAGGATGGAAAATCTTCTTAATATGTTTCTTCACTGCTTGAACGGAGCAGAATTGACTAATACAAGGTAAAAGTCAATGTTGCGTATGTGAATATATGTAATATTCACTATAATTACTGATATAATCATCTTATGAGTTACTAAATATTTAAAATTTATTTTTTGTAGAAAAGTCTTCCGCTCAAGCAGTAAAGAAACATATTCAGAAGATTTTACATCCTGTCTGGTGTCAATTCATCATCTGGATGCTGAGATATCCTGCGGCAAAGGGAAAAAAGTGCTGAAAATTAATGATTCATACATGTAATTGTTTACAATGTAAGTATAGATATATAATTTTTTTAAAATAGTTAAAAATATATTTAATACCTATATTTGAAGTAGGAGAAAGATTTTTTTTATACTATTAATAAATAATTTTTTTCAGCCTATTACTTATTAATGTCTTTTTTACAGGTTCAACTCAGGCATAACCCCTTAATGTTTTTCTATGTTTTGTGAACTTTTCTCTATTCAAACTTTTTGTTAATATATCAGCTAGATTTAACTCTGAATTTATTTTTATAATGTCGATTATTCCATTTTCATAGTATTCATTAATGCACCCGAATTGTCTTCGTATATGTTTCTTCTTTCATTGAATTTTTCTTTGAACATTTCACTTAGCAGATTTCTTACAAATGTTATTTCGGTTACTGCATCTGACATAGCTGTATATTCTGCAAAGATTGAACATTTCGTTACATTTTTTTGTTTATTTGTTTTCCAATAAATCGGATTTCCATAATATCTTATAATATATCCAGTTGTGGATTTTCTATCTATATTGTCTCCGGCAAAATCTGAGTCTACCATGCAATCGAGTGTATCACATTTTAAATTATTAAAATACGTTAATTTTAGATCTTTAGTATTCACTAGATATTTTAATACTCTCATAGTAGATTTGAAATGAGTTTCATTATAACAACTTTGGAATCTACTCAAGTAGTTTACACTATATGAGATATCTGGTCTCGTACCAGTACTTATATAAAGTAATTCTCCTATTAAGTTTGTATACTTTATTGACTCATTTTGTTCAGTTGCTTTTTCTAATTTTAGACTCGTCTCCATAGGAGTGTTATACAGTTTTGCATTTTCTAGATTATACTTTGCAGCTAAAGATTCAACGTATTTTGTTTGGCTAAATGTCATTTTGCCTTCGTTCTTATTATAATCAATGTTTATTCCTATGTATTGGTTGACTTTTCCTAAATCTTTCATTTCAAAATTTTCCATTAATTTTGATTTTATTTCATTTTTACAACAGATTAATAAATCATCTACGAAAACTAGTATATATATTGAATCTCTGCTTGCATTATTCACATATAAACAATAATCCTGTTTGCTTCTCACGAAATTTAATTTTTCCATGTACTTATGAAAACAATTATACCAAGCTCTTGGGCTTTCTCGTAAACCATATAATGCTTTTTGCAATTTACAGACTTTGTTGTTTCCTACTTCATAGCCTTCTGGTTGATTTACATAAACCTCTGATATTACTTCACCGTTCAGAAAAGCTGTTTCTACATCCATTTGATCAATAAACAAATCATTTTTACAACGATATGATAATAATATTTTAAGTGTTTGCATTTTTCCTACGGGTGAGTAAACGTTTTCTATATGTTCTCGTTGTTGAAAGCCGCGAACTACCAATCTGGCTTTATAGGTATTATCGGTTTTTCGTCTAAATACCCATTAGACATCAATGATTTTTTTTTGTTTAATGGTTTATCTACTAATTTCCAAGTTTTATTTTTCTTTAAACTTTCGATTTCTGAATTCATTGCTATTTTCCACTGTTTTGATTCGCTCGAATTTATCGCCTCCTCGAATTTATGAGGTACATTTGCATCAATGTTATTAATATAAATAAAATGCGCTATAGGATCACCGTATCTATTTACAGAACTTTTCTTTCTTTTTGACCTTCTCGGTTCTTTCAAATTAATTTCGTTTTCATTTTCACTATTTATATCATTTTCATTGATTTCTGTAATTAAATTATCTCTACTTTTCTCGAGAGAAGAAGTAGGGATAAATAAATTTTCGTTTGTGTTGCTGTCAACACCATCATATTCTTCTGAATCGCTTTCAGAATTTTCCGATTCACAACTTTCAGGCTTTTCATCTGATTCGTTAAAACAAATTATTTTTGTGTCTTCTTCGACAACCTGTACATGTCTTGTGTTAATGACTTTGTTATTTACTAAAACTCTGTAACCGTTTTCTATATAACCTACTAATATTCCTACTGTTGCCTTGTCATCCCATTTACTTTGTCTTTTGACCTCTGGGATTCGGACAAAAACTTTACTACGTTTGGCTTTGTGCCAAAAAATATTTCGTAAGGATTATTATTATATAAAAGAGTCTATCGATCTCTCCGAGACAAGTGTTGGGAAAAAGGTAAAAATTAATTTATACCATTTTTCCTTTTGTTTCGACGTTTCGGTGAACACTGTCACCCTCTTCAGGAAACTGTCAATTTATTTTAATAAATAAATAAGCACAATACAATTATAATGTGTGACAAAATATGACTTACATAAAAAGGAGCACAACAGCCTATAGATTGAAATGTGTTTCTTCCCCGGCCAACCTCAGGCGGGGGAAGGAGAAGCGAGAAGCAAGGAGACGGACTATTATTGTTCCGGCTTCCTCGACTACTGTTTCAATAATAAGGAAACAATAGGTGTAGCCAAACGCTTTTATATCAGCGAGGAGTCTCGCTAATTTTCGAGCGGTTTGTTTACAAGTGACGTCAATGCTCGCCGCTCTCATGCATGTTTACAAATTTTTAAATTCGTCTATAATCCGTTTTTCAATCGGTGAAATAGGTGTGTGTACACGTTATTGAGTTTCTGTGTATCTTCCATTTTATTGATACCATTATCCTGCATTTTTATGTGTAACATTTCAGAAATAAGTCTTTTATTTAAATTACTTTCTTTATCTTTAATATTTATTTTTTCAAAATTGAAACTGTGATTGAATTTATTATTATGCTCGTGTATGACGTTGTTTTTAGATTTTTTATGTTCCTCAATACGTGTACACACACTTCTCTTGGTTTGGCCCACATATGTAGCCGTACAATCATTACATTGCAACTTGTATACAACATTCTTTTCTAATTGTTTTTCCCTTTTGTCTTTGCCTTTAACTATAATATTACACATATGATTGTGTATTTTCGGCACTGTCGTAATAAATTTCTCTTTTAAAGAATGTTGCATTTGTTCGTAAAACCCTTTTACATAGGGTAAACTAACAATGTTTTTAAAATTTGTGTCGTTATTGCAACGTTGGTATTGTGCATTTGAATTTATTTTGTCAATACGTTTTTTTATATATTTGTTGGTAAAGTTGACAGGATAATTATTTTCAGTTAGTAATTTTTTTACAATATTGATGTTTTTCTTATGAAAACATTTGTCCGATAATTTAATAGCTTTATCAATAAGATTGTACACCATGGCGATTTTTTGAGATTCAGGATGTTGTGAATGATAATTTAAAAATCTACCAGAGAAGGTGGGTTTCGTGTACCAATCAGTCATTATTTTGCCATAGTTTACCCTATATAAAAGGGTTTTACGAACAAATGCAACATTCTTTAAAAGAGAAATTTATTACGACAGTGCCGAAAATACACAATCATATGTGTAATATTATAGTTAAAGGCAAAGACAAAAGGGAAAAACAATTAGAAAAGAATGTTGTATACAAGTTGCAATGTAATGATTGTACGGCTACATATGTGGGCCAAACCAAGAGAAGTGTGTGTACACGTATTGAGGAACATAAAAAATCTAAAAACAACGTCATACACGAGCATAATAATAAATTCAATCACAGTTTCAATTTTGAAAAAATAAATATTAAAGATAAAGAAAGTAATTTAAATAAAAGACTTATTTCTGAAATGTTACACATAAAAATGCAGGATAATGGTATCAATAAAATGGAAGATACACAGAAACTCAATAACGTGTACACACACCTATTTCACCGATTGAAAAACGGATTATAGACGAATTTAAAAATTTGTAAACATGCATGAGAGCGGCAAGCATTGACGTCACTTGTAAACAAACCGCTCGAAAATTAGCGAGACTCCTCGCTGAAATAAAAGCGTTTGGCTACACCTATTGTTTCCTTATTATTGAAACAGTAGTGGAGGAAGCCGGAACAATAATAGTCCGTCTCCTTGCTTCTCGCTTCTCCTTCCCCCGCCTGAGATTGGCCGGGGAAGAAACACATTTCAATCTATAGGCTGTTGTGCTCCTTTTTATGTAAGTCATATTTTGTCACACATTATAATTGTATTGTGCTTATTTATTTATTAAAATAAATTGACAGTTTCCTGAAGAGGGTGACAGTGTTCACCGAAACGTCGAAACAAAAGGAAAAATGGTATAAATTAATTTTTACCTTTTTCCCAACACTTGCCTCGGAGAGATCGATAGACTCTTTTATATAATATTAAAAAACACCGAGGGATAAAGTCTTTGAATATTGTGTTATACACATATTCACACATACTTTATTTCGTAAGGAGTTTTATTTTCTACAGTATTTGCTATAGTGCGGTTTTTCAAGTAAGCTACCGTTTTAATAATTTCAGGCCAATATCGCCTATTTATATTTGCTTCTCTTTGTAAGCATCTGCCTATGTCCATTGCTGATCTATTGTATCTTTCCGCTACACCATTCAATTCATGCGTGTACAGTGGACATGGTAATAATTCTATTCCCTTATACGTTATAAAATTGTAAATCTCCTTATTCAAATATTCTTTGCCATTATCGCAGTGTATTTTCTTAACCCTTTTGTTAAACTTATTTTCAACTAAATTTGCAAATTCTATAAAACAACTTGCAGTTTCAGACTTATGTTTAATACAAAATATTCGCGTGCACTTACTGTAATCATCGACAAAAGTTAAGAAATATTTTTCTCCGCCAAAACCAGTCGTTTGATGCGGTCCATTTAAATCAGTATGAATTAATTCTAAAATTTCAGAAGTTTTTGTTCGATTATTTTGAAATGGTACATTTGCCATTTTACTTTGAATGCGATTTGCACATTTCATATCAGTGTTTTCAATTTTATCTGGCAATCCCTCAACTAATTTTTCTTTAACTAATTTATTTAAGTATTGAAAATTAACATGACCTAATGCTCTATGCCATTTTTCTTTCGCGGTTATTTTTACTGCATTTATACATTTTTCTTTCTGCTCATTCACTAGAAAACCTTTTATATAATATAAATTATTTACTTTATTTGCAACTACAATTAATTCTCTATTATTGTTATAAATTTTCGCGCTATCATTTCTAGCTACTATCGTATTACTTGCAGTTATTTTTGAAAAACTAAATATGTTCTGTTTTATGTCTTTTGCAAAATAAACATTTTTTAGATTTACATATTTTTTACTATAATAATTTTCAAAATAAATTTGTGTATTTTATTCACTTACATATTGAAGCTGCTTATCTGAGATAGCACTTTTTATAACTGCACGTCCTTTGAGATCTTTTTTCTTCCAATCAGCTTCTGTGTCTGAAGCAATTCTTTCTCTTTTTATTTGCTCTTGACATTCTTTATATTCAAGCAAGATCATTGATCTTGTTTTCCAACTGGTATAATTTATACCGTCAAAAATTGGTATAATTATATCTTCAACTTTTGCTTGAGCCATTTCGTATTCACTTATTTTTGTGTAAATTTCGTTTCTAAAAACACAAACTTCTTTGGTTATTTTTATAACTTTTTTCAAAATTGTCTTTCTAATTTTTTCACTTAGTGTTTCCTTATTTTCTTCGATCATTAATTATTTGTGCAAATTCATAAAATTTTCCATGTGCTCTATCACATCACTTAAACACGTTTTATGTGTGCCGACGGTAATCTCTTCGCATCACACTTTTTTCTTCAATTTTTCACAGAAATGTTTTTATCAGTCTCTTCTAGACTACTTTTTAATTTGTTGTTATCACTTATATTTCTTTTTGAACTCTTCTCAGTTCAATTATTTTTCACTGGAACACTTTTGTATTTTCCACGTGGCTCTAACACCTCACTAGCACATTTTAATATGTCTTACTGCACTTTTTTAAAAAAAAAGTCACAATACGGCATAAAAATTTTCAAACCACGCTCTGCTACCATGTTGGAGTGGTGGAAAATTAGTGAGGTTATTTATTAATATTAAGTAACTTTATTGTAATGTGTGATGTGTCGTCGGACACGACTGTCTCCTTCCGAGACTTACAAGCGAGAGAAAGAATGAGCGCGAGTACAGTATATGCGAGCGCTCTTCTCTATAGTGTATATCTATATATGTGTGTTTATATACTCGCGTATTCGCGTTTTCGGAGTCGCGCTTGTCTCGATGTATAAAATCATATATATACAAGAGATGGCGCGACCAGTATTAATTCGTAGAACAACAAGCAAAGAGTAAAATATTTATACAATATTCAACAAAAACATCTCTAGATGTTGAAATAAAACGTTTTCTTCATAAGTATATATATATATATATATATATATATATATATATATATAAATTTATACACCTGATGCAAAAAACAGCTACTTCAAATCCTATTATCGGGGTCGAAAAATGCGAAATTTGTGCATGTTTTACAAAAATATTTTATGCACTTATGAAGAAATCGTTTTATTTCAACATCTAGAGGTGTTTTGCCCCTTTAAACCAAAAATATGATTAATCAGGTTCACTACGGATCTTTTGCTAGTATTTAAAATAATTAAAATTGTTGAATTTAATTAGTGTGAGCTTTGTCGATCTCTCCGAGGTAAATTTATCTCGGAGAGATCAACAAAGCTCACACTAATTACTAAAACACCGAGGGATAAAGCCATCTGAATACAGTGTATTACATATATTCACACATGCATTGTTGAATTTAAAATTAAAATTTATACGTACTACAGGTTTATTTGCGAAATAAACTAATTTTGCTCTATACTCGCTCTAGAGGCTGGTACCAAAATTCTTTTTTCTTCAAATTTTCTGCCAATAAGTCTACATTTAAAAACGGTCTTCTTTAGAAGCATATAAATAGCTGACTACATTCAAAAATTTTAATTTATACAGAAAATTTGAAGAAAAGAGCTTTAACTTGAGCTATTAAACGTCAAAATCGGGTCAAGGTATCATGTAGTTATTTTACTTTTGCACGGAGAAATTAAAAAAAGTGGAGTTATTTCTTTTAGCGCACGATTTGTACTAATTATTGATGTTTCGTAACTTTTGCATAGTAATTTATGAAAGAGAACCGCTTTAAGTTATATTTGAGAGCGTTATCTCAATTTTCATGGAGAGTTTGATTTGACTTATGCTCAAAGCCACAGAATATAATGTCATTGATCTCGTTTTATTTTGAAAGTAGTACAAAACTAAGAACATTTTATTCATATTTGCACGATTTAAATTTTTTTTAATCGGCTCGTCAGAACATTCTTCGAATTTTCATCGTTGAATAATTTTTTTGGTTAATTTTGCAACAAATAAATTACTTGCAATTTGAAGAAATATTTCCTTAAAGATATATATAGAAAAATATATTTTTGTAACCTTGCCATCGACCATTGTTAAGATCATTTTAAAATGGACAGTACATCCGGCAATAGATACAGCTTGCAGTTTTTCGATCTGATCTTTCAAGTTTTTTTCTTGAGTTCTACAAAGCTCATCTATTTCCTTTTCGTTTGAAATTTCTATCGGCCGGCAAAATTTCATCGAAGATGGCCGTGGATTCTGCCAATAAACCCTATCCATGGACTCATCAATTAGTTGTAGTGGCACAAAGGATGAGCAAAATATGTTGCAAAACGAATTACTGTCGTCATCAGATTTTTGACGATAGGCATTGGAATTCGTTCCATCAAAACTATATTTTGCAATTAAAACTAAATTGGTGTTTGGCTTATCATTAAAATTTAAATCTAAAAATTTGAAAAGCCGTTCAGTCGTGTGAGAAACCAATTCCTGTATGCTGACTACACACTTAGATTCCGTCACTGATAGTCCTTTTGAACATACCTCCTCTTTAAATTTTGCCGCCTAAAAATTAAATTAATAATAAAAATTCTTCGCCTCGTAAATCTATAACTATTCAGACATTTTTGTTTACTGAAATTTCTCTGCGTCGTGCAAGATTCTGAGCCTCTGATTAGACGAAATACAACGTTTAATATCTCCTTTTAGTCACTAAAACCTCTACTATAACTGTCAGATCAAGTGCAAAGATGAACTTGACCATAACTTTAAATATTTATTACTAAGTGAGTCCTGCTTCTACACTTGCTCCGCAAGTGTCAGACGGTCACTCTTGACTCATGAACTCAATTTCCGTTCATCTGTTTGAATTATTATATTTGATATTTGTTTATAATTCTTACCTTGGTGCTGCTGTAGGATAAAAAGGTTTTAATTTATATTCCTTTCCTTGGGATGGGAACTTGGATCAAACGAGTAGACTAAATGATTTCTCGGTCTATTGTTTTCTCAAACACTTCAGAGTGATCTTTATTTGCTCTGATATTCGATTGAATCCAAATGATCTAACAATTGTGTATGTGCTGATAAATTGAATGATATGCTAACACTTTACTGCAATTCTACTGTTTAAACTATATGATAATGATTCAATTCTAAACTGCTATTCTGCTCTGGCCCCATGCTCGAGAGAGACTGACTCATTTTGAAGTTCATTGCCGCCGATCGCCTCCTTCGGCCGACAATTAGCGCTGACGGCAGAGATTGTAACCTCCGCCCGCGCGTCCCTTGCCCTCTATACTCAGTATACTCGAAGCATATCGCACTGCGGCTCACGTTGCACATTCCTTAGGCCAAGTGTCGACACCAAGGAAGTACACCGCCAGCTTGCGCGCAACACGCTTTTCGTACAACATGCTATGTTTCGAATATTCGAGAAAAATCGAAATTGCTCCAGAATACTCGGAACATAACATCCTCCCCTCCTTGAAGACCTTTGTTGTCCTCAACAAACCATTGCCTATACTAACAATAAAAATACATGCTCTCATTGAATCATCAAACAAAACCTCACAAATATCCAAAACACACATTAGTGAAAATGGTGTGGACGTGAAAATACTAATATTAATTTAGGGAAAGAAACCCTATTATTTATTTTCAAAAACAATAAGGAAAATAACCAAAATCTATAATAGTTCAAATAGCAAAGAAACCATGATTTAATGATTGCATTTATTTTTACCTACCTACAATACCTATTTGAATGTTAATGCTAACAATAAATATTATTGTCATTCATGTTAGTGAACTTAATATTATATTCGTCTTCTTCTTCTGCTTTCCAATCTGCCAATCTAACTGAAGACACATCGGATACTAGTTTGGAGTCAATACAATAGGGTCAATAAATAAATTGGGTCCAACAACTCATTTATATGTGGAAAGTATAAAAATATATATTTATTAAAAAAATTTATTTTTTGTGCAATAAGTAATATAAGTTGGTCCATTAAAAAAACAAAAAATTGAATAATATATGATAAAATTTGGTCCATTAGAAACTGACTCCAATTCCCAGCTACTTTCTGTCTCCCACTCATCCTGTTTATAAGCAGGAATTGGCCCATCATCCGACGATACAGGCAAAGCTCTGGTCTCGTCCTGCATTCCTTCCTCAGACTGATCTTGATTCTGCAATGCCTGAGCGTCTGAAATGTCTCGCAGTATCTGATCCAAAATCGGTTCAGCCAGACCAGCCGCCTCAGAATCTAACTTTTGGTCCATCAGATTCATTTCGTCCAAAGCCTGTGCCATTTTTTTCTCTTCCTCGATGTCGATTAACGTGGCAATTGGCACTCGTGCACTGCACCTTCCTTCATGGTCTTTGCGATCTTGATTACGTACCCACATACCACATGGCTTATGTTGGCGCAATGCCAAAGAGTTCTGGATGTTGCATACCGTATAGTGGTCCTGCTCATTTCTAACATCATACCATAGCCCACAAACTCTGTGTTGTTTTCTAAGTGGCCCATTCCGTGGCATGTGACGCCTTGGCTCCCACTTTGGGTTATAGCCAGCGCTGCAATGGTCCATTGCATAAGCTGCTTGTTCTCTGTAAAAGTATTGAATGAAAGCTTGACGCCTCCATGTCTCCACTTTCACATTAGCAGTGTCTATAAAAGTAATATGATCCAATGGACCATATTTGGCAAACTCTTTGATGAGCTCATTTGTTTGTTTGGGCCACAGCATGATGGAAAATCTCAAATATTGAGTGTCGTCTAATGGTCCAGTAATCAACTTCGGCTCCGGCAATGGTCTCTGAGACGGAGATAGCGTCTGTCGTGACCCACTTGATCCAGATTGAACATTAGCGCTCCGCGGGACTGAAACCAGCCCTTGCGCACGACGCACCATAACAAACGGTCGCTCCAATTCCCTGTGAGTCACAACTGGTCTATCCCCCTAACTCCGGAAACGACGCAACGCTGCCATTGCCTCTAATTGCTGGTCCATCTTCTCTCTAGTCATAACCGTTATGGCCGGTTGGGATGCATTGATCCGCATCGCTTCATCCACGTGGCTCAACCGATCATATTTTACGTGAACTATTGCCTTAGTTCTTCCTCCTGCTATCACCGTCCTCTCAGAATGTGCAATGGTACATTCTCCAATGCCCTTAAAAATGTCCTCCACGTTTTTACGCTGCCCCTCAAATTGGACCTCCAATGTGTCATTAACATGACGTTTGATCAAATAGATCTCCACGTCCGTGGTCCAATCAATTACCTTACTGCCGGTATAATTGTTCAATTGTTGGTCCATCCTTGCAGACATTTCCTCCGTTGTCTCCATCCCCAACGTGACTACAAATTGCCTCATAGAGCGTGCCGCGATCGCATGCGATGCCCTACGATAAGTAATAGTTGCACTACCATACCCCTCCGTGATCACTTCAAACTCGATGGTACATGCCCCAAACGTTTTAAAGATTCCCTCTACACGCTCTCTTGGTCCAATAAAAACAACTTTTATTATAAAAGTTGATAACAACTCCAGAGAATGCAAGCTGAGAACGTGATTCATCTGAAAACAATCAAAACAATATATACCATTACATTTTGTTATTTTAACTTCATAATTCGCATGCATTAACTTCTATCTTATTTTCTCATAATCAAGAAGGGTCCAAATTATCGATAAAATATAAGGGTCCAAACTTATATTAAATCCTATATCTATATCTATCTATCTTATGATCCTAAGCTCATTGGTCCTAATATCCTCATGAAACATAAATTTCAAATAAGAATTTCGCATGGGGTCCAAACCATACAAAATTCAATGGTCAAAAACAAAAACAAATGGGTCAATTAAAATATAGAAAGTTTATTATCCGAATCAACAACAATTTTCCTAAGAATACCAGATTCTTCATCATCATCCGACTCCAACAATTCATCCTCTTCCATTGTACAAATCATCAAATGGTCGTCATCATCACTATTTTTACTCTGAAATCCAGAGGGTCCTGGCTCAAACGATGTCATTTCATTCCCCTCCAACACTTTCATTTCTTCACATAACACCTTATCTATCTTAGCATTGCTCTTAGATCGCTTCCGTAACACAACGACATCTCTGAGGTCCTCAACTACCTTGTTCTTTCCCAGAAATTTCATCTTTTCCATGTTCTTCTTATACTGTAACACCTTCCAACATGTATCTTCATGTAAAGCATGCACATCAATCTCTTGTCCACACAAATCATGAAATTTCTTTGTTCCCACAGGAAACTTATTCTTCGGGTCCTTTTTCAATGCAGCAATGGTTGGTCTATATATTGGATTACATCTCTGCATTGCACTCTCAGCATCAACATCCGCAAAATACTGCACAAAACCAAAGCACAGTCTTCCCTGCTTATTACGCACAGTTTCATAATAATTAATATTACCAAACTGCATAAAATGTTGAAAAAACATCTCATCCTTCTCTTCATCTGTTCCTTCCCACGGGAATAAACAAAACAATCTATTACCCTTTTTCACAAATCTTTCCTTCCTCACAGTATGCACTTCTGATCTCACTTTCGGTTCCTTAACAGATTCTACCACATTCGGTCTTGGTCTAAAATTCTTGTTCTTCTTGGTCAACACATTCTTTTCAGAGTTCCTAGCTGCTTCATTGGTAATTTTAGACAATGAAAACTCATTACTGATGTTATCTTTATCATAAAATTCCAAATCATATGGTCCAATATTGCTATAAAATTGATCTTGTTTCTTTCTCTGCACAATATTCGCAGTCGCTTCATTCTCATATCTCACAATGAGCTTATTAACATACTTCATATCCTTGATTCTCATTACACGTTTGAAATAAACTGCCTCAGGTAATGGAATCTGCGGTATCATTTCCATCATCTGTGTCAATGACGCATATCCTTTGAAATAAAATATTACTGATCTACGATGTAACATTTCTAAATCTCTGCGATACGACATCTCTACTTTCCTGTAATTTACATACATAAAAATAAAATACAATATAAAAAAACAAAAACAAAAACACAAAGACAAATACATGGGTCAAATTGGTCTATTTATAACAGATGAAAACATCATATCATAAAAATTCATTTGGGTCTATATGAAAACTTTTGGTCCAATAATAACATCAATGCTCAGCATTATGTTTAAAAACAACAACACCTTTATCAATGCTAACTTCATGTGAATCATTCATTGCACTATTAATTGGGTCAATAACAATTTCATCATTTTCTACACTAACTCCCCCAGATTCACAAACATTACCAGAATCAACTTTCCCCAATCGATTCCTCCATTTTCTCCTCACCACACTATACTCATGATCATAACCTTTCTCATTAGTATTTTGTCTCAAACATGGAAATTTCACCCCACATTTAATTCCAACAATTAATCCAACTATCAACATAATCATTGTCAATTGCAAACTCAACCCCCCATACAACATCCTACTCAAGTTATAACTCTCTCTTCTATGCTTCCCTATATGGTCCATTTCAATCATGATATCATGCAATGATTTCACTTTATCTGAAGTAAGCACTGGTCCAATTATTTCCTTCATTTCATTATCATCCATTACATACGAAGTATATTTACTGAATACTCCATAAACTTCATCAAATTTCAAACCAACGTCTGGTTTATAGACATATAAATTCTCATCATTCCTTATCTCTTCTCCAAACACAATAACACTATCTGTTCTTCCTTTACAACCAGAAGCTAGTCTTCAGACTCCTGTATTATTCAACATTAAATCCACATTTTGATTATCCAAACATGAAATTCTCACTTTTTCAGAATCACACATTGAATATAACCAAGATTTATCACCACGCAAATACTTCCACTGGGTCCTAAAATAATTTTGATACTTGATATCACAATTATCAAACTCCTCTTTATGTGGATTCAACAACAAATTAACTTCACAATCCCTCGAAGCTGAAGTATCTTGTAACGCTTCTAATGCTGGACAAATGTGTGCATAATGGGTCTTTATACATATCACATTTGGGTCTTGGTCAAACTTAAAATATTTCTCCTGATCACTGCTCAAAGCTAAATATTCATGAGACGGTTGAATATATAATGATCCTTTAATATTCTGATTAATCACTTGTGGTATATTAACACTATGCATCTTATATAACTGATAAGAAATTCTATCAACTAATGGCAAATATAAATCTATAATGGTCTTTCCATCCTGTTGAACTGCATCTACTTTCGAAATTTTCACAATTTCTTCACTCCTGATATGCTCTACCGGAATTGGAAAATCTAAATCACCACTAAATTTTTGTATATCTCCAACTATCTGATCCAAAACATCTGTTTTAATCAACTCCGAATGAACTCTCCCTTCCTTCACTTTTCTCAAAACATCCAAAATTTTCTCATTATTATGAATCAAATGATCCATATGCGAATCTAATCTCCTCACATATGCTGTATTATACATTAAATACATTAATTGCTCATTCTCCTTATTCAATTTATCCATCATTCCTTTCAAAGAAACTTGAAACGCTTGTAAAACAATTTGATGATTCCTCGTTACATTAAACAATTCTTCAAATTGGGTCGAAACAATATGAGAATTTTCCTCCATTAAATGCACCACTTCTGCTTGGTCTCGAAACACTTGGTCTATATTTTTATTAACACTATCAATATCATCAGAAGTCACTAATCCAAATAAACTCTTACTCACACTACCAATTATTCCTAATGGAATTAATCTCTTCGCTCTAATACTACTCGGATCCTTAACCATAGGATATTGAACTTGTCCAATGGTCTTAACAGTATCACGTATCTTGTCTTGTAATTCATTCAAATTTTGCTCTTTCAATTCAATTATATCTGCATCCAATGCACTCCTGCACTCGGTTTGATCTACAATTTGTGAACATTCTTCCATTAACTCCTTATAATGTTTCACAGGTCCATGAAATGACAAAAATTCATCCACTTTAATAAAGATTTTAATTTTCCAAAAAGCACGTTCTGTTCGAACATTTCCCAATTTCTCAAAATAAATTCCAGGATTCGGGGTCAATATTTCATTTTGAAATATAGGTCCACTATTTATGGTCTTCACACACAATAACATAAACATTCCAATTAAACAATTCATCCTGTAATCATAACATAATTAATAACCAGAAAGATCTATCCCATCAAAATTTGAATCCTCCTCTGCAACCTTCAATTTATCAACATGCTTCCTAATACGTTTCCCATCAGGATACTCCAAAATAATATTCTTCCTCCCAACAAACTCCACAATTTTCAAAGGTTGACTCCTATACGGTTCAAATTTATTAGTCCTCACTTCCTTAACAATATGAGCATAACCCCCTACTTTACCCTTAAACTCTTTAACTTTCTTATCATATCTCTCTTTTGATTTTAGTTTTCCTACAATCTGTTTCTCTCCCGCTAAAATTTTCATTTCATTTAAACGTAACACTAAATCTCTAATATAAGTATGATAAGTTCTCAATTTTTCATCCGACGGAATTTTAATTGGTAAACGCGCTACTCTCCCAAAAACTAATTCAAAAGGCGTAAAATTCGTAGCCGTATGAATACTCGTATTATAAGTAAATGTAGCAAAAGGCGCTAACCTATCCCAATCATCATACTTTTGAGAATAAATCCTATTAAACTCAACCAACGGTGCATGACTCCTCTCTAAAGAACCATTCGTTTGCGGTCTATAACCTGATGTTTTCAATTGATCTATTTTAAAAATTTTCAACATTGATTCTACTATATCTTACAAAAAACTAGTACCCCTATCTGATAAAATTGCTCGCGGTGCGTCAAATCTACAAATCAAATGCCTCGCTAAAGCATCTGCAATAGTGGTCGCATATAAATTTTTAATTGTAATTGCAATCAAATACTTGGTCAAATTACACTGCATAGTCAATAAATGTTGATTCCCACTCGGTGTTATTCTCAATTTTCCCACCGTATCGATTGAAACCTTATCGAATGCTTCAATTGGTGTATCCGTTATTATCATCAGCTCCCTTATCTTGAACCTCTCAATCTTCACTTCTTCAACTTCAGATTGTACTCTACTCTTATTAAAAATTTTGCTCTTCACCGATGATACAATACTCTTTGCCTTATCATTATCAGACTTATCTTTTTCTTCAATTATCATCATCTTAATACCCGGTAAATTTTTATTGATCTGTTCTTCACTAATCTCTGGCGGATTCCTCGAAAGAGCATTTGCATTCTTATTCAACTTTCCTGGCTTATATTTAAAAGTATATTCATATCCCGTAACTCTAAACATCCATCTCATAAGCCTTTGTCCTGGATCTTTCCTCGTATGCATCCAATTCAATGGTTCATGATCACAAACCAACGTAAACTTTTTACACAACAAATATGGTCTAAACTGATGTAACGCATATAACACTGCTAAACACTCCTTTTCAGTTGTTGAATAATTTTTCTCAGCTTTAGTCAATGTTCTCCATAAAAACTGAATAGGATGCTCAAATCCATCCTTCTCTTGGCTCAAACTGCCCCAATCGCTATATCTGAAGCATCAGTTGTTAAATAAACTCTTTCTCAAAATCTGGAAACTGCAAAATAGGCGGATTTATCAAACAATCCTTCAAAGTTTGAAAACTCTTCTCACAATCTTCTATCCACTCAAATTTCACACCATCTTTCACCAAATTCCTCATTGGTCTTTCAATCACTGCAAAATCTTTGATATATTTCCTATAATAACCAAACATACCCAAAAATTTCTCGCACACTTTTAGCACTTTTCGGTGTTGCCAACTTTGCAATTGCCTCCACTTTCTGCCGATTCGGTTCTATCCCTCTCGCACTAATGATATGACCTACAAACGCAACTTCTGTCCTGAAAACTCCACCTTATCAGGTTGTAATACCAATTTTTGCTTCTCTCAACCTCTCCATCAATTTCCTAATTCTCGATTCATGCTCAAACAAATCTCTGCTGTAAAACAATTATATCATCCAATATACCAAAATATTCTATATTCTGCAACCTCTTAAAACCTTCTCCATCAACCTCTGAAACGTTGCAGTCGCGTTTTTTAAACCTTCTGGCATGCGTGTATACTCGTAATGTCCATTAATTGTTGAAAAAGCTGTTTTGTAACAATCTTCTGGTGCCATAGGAATCTGCTGAAAACCACTCGCCAAATCAAAAATCGAAAAATAAATTGCTCCTCCTAATTGATCCATAATATCAGCAATATTTGGTAACGGATAAGCATCTCTAATAGTCTTTTTATTCAATTCTCTAAAATCAATAACCATATGCCACCTCGGATTACCATAACTATCTGGTTTTTTCGGCACAATCCAAATCGGAGAATTACACGGCGAATTCGATTCTCTTATAATCTTATCCTTTAAATTCTTTTCAACACTCTCTTTCACCACTTGTTTATGCTTCGGCGGATGCCTATATTGTTTAGTATTGATTGGAACATTATCCTCTAAAAATATATAATGTTGAACCATATCCGTACAAGGCAATTTATCTCCTGGCAATAAAAACCTATCCAAATAATCTTCCAATATACCATCAACTATGTCCA